>VZTL01056691.1:0-13045 GCA_013400535.1 Scopus umbretta | reverse complement strand
CCTGCATCTCAAAAGACTTTCTTTCCTTTAGGGGAAAGACAGAGTGGAAGGTTCCATAGCTTTGCGATTTCGGCTCCTATATTAAGGCTCCAGACAAGTTCTTAAGCATTTATTTTGCACTGACACCTTGAATCTTCAGTTGGAAATGACGGCCCCACTGTGCTGATAGCTCTACGTGTGTGACAGGGCACCAACCTTCTCCACCCACAGAGTGTGCGTTGTAGCACTGTGGTCACTTCTGTATCCCTTCCTTGTTCGCACCATCCTGTCTGAGTAAGGTGAAGAACCCTGTACCTGGTATCGCATGAGGTTTTACTTGCTGACTGGGGAGCGACTGTGCTTCCTACAGAAGGTTTTTCTAGCCTTGTCTGTCAGCCCCTTTAGTTCCCCTTCAGTTCCCCTTGGAACATAAAACCCTCTTATTCCAGGCGCAAGTCTAACTCCCATTACACCCTGTCTCGTTATAGCAATCTGTAGGAACACACACTGCTTAAAATGTATCCTGAAGTCCAGTAGACCAAAGGAATTTTGATTTGGAAGGACTATGAAGAGGAGAGTTCTGTTTCAGAGCTGAATCTTCTACCACCAGTCCTGGCTGGAACTGAAATGCTTCTTTTAGGTCCCCACAGGAGTGATGTGATCATAGCTAGAGTCAGGTTTATTTTTCTCATTTCTCCCTTTCCGTATGTGCAGGAAAAATAGAGCCTGCTTATTTGTTCATATCACGATGACCCCACAGCACGTTCTTTCCATCTCTTATATTGTGTCTGTCCTCCTTATGGATTGTTAAAGGAGAGAGATTGGTTTCTCTCCTGTTAAGGGCTTTGATTTCAGTTGGATCATGCAGCTCAATAGATGAGCAATTCTAGGTGTTATGTCTACTACAGTCGGAGCCCCACATGACAGTGGTCTTGAAGAGCGTTATTCAGGGAGCTCCTTGGCACAGCCTAGGGCTGATGCCCTCTGGTGTCTACCATGAACTCTGCTACATCCCCTCTAGAGGCTGTGGCAATACACCTCTCTAATCGGCTGGTTGACACAGGTGGTAGTGCTGACCTTTCTCTTTGTCTGCACTGTTTACGTGAGGCTGGGCCCAGAAGAGGGCTCTGTTACACGGCCTGAGCACAGCAGAAGTATAAAAGAGAAACATGGCGTTTATTGCTGACTTTAAGCCTGAGCCTTACTTTGCTTTTCCTCCCTTGTTTCTGCAACAGCAAGTATGGAGGGTGTGATCACTATCACTGGCCTGAAACCTGAAACAACCTACTCTGTGAGACTGTCTGCAGTCAATGGCAAGGGCGTGGGGGAGATTAGCCTGCCATCCGACTTCAAGACACAACCAGTTCGTAAGTAAAACTGAGACCTCCCTCTGCTTCTCTGGTTCTCTTTCCTTGCACCTTTCCAGGGAATCTCTGCCATGCATGGATGACACCACCTTCTCTTGCAGACCTTGCTGCACCCTTTGTTTTTGTTGTGCTTTTTGATTGTAGTGAATTTCATTACTAATTAAAAATCTTCTTTGAAGGTAGGAGGCAGAGGAACTATTTTATTTGCTCTAGTTTGTGCCCTGAGTTACTAGTATAAACTTCGTATTGTCAAAGAGGTGGGGCTATGCAATGGAGATTTTTAACAAGAAAAAGCAGGGAGTTGAGGAGGACATAGGTCATAGAGAATGTAATGTCATTGTCACAAGGCAGGTGTTTTTTGCAAATCGGAATTTAAGAGGTTCACCATAGGACTGGCCATGAACTGTGGGAGGAGAGGGAGGGAAGGGGATTTCTTTTTTTCTGCAAATCACTGCTTAAGGATGCCCATGCAGCACCTAAGGTGATTACCACAGCCTCATCTGCTTTACTAGGGTAATCTTCCACCCCAATGGCAGGATGCTCTGCTGTGGCCAAACGTTTTCCCTCCTGTTTCAACAAGGAACAAAAGAGGCAAGAATTAAAAAACAGAGAGTTATTCAAGACAGGAAGGAGAGAAAGGGGTGGGGGGGGAGTGTAGAGTGAGTAGGGGAGATGTGAAAAAAGCAAGCCGGGGAGAGGTGGTCTGTAATCCTTGTACTCAGCCTCATCCAAGCATTAAGATCTGTGTTCAACTGCCCACAAGCCCTGGGGTGGTTCTTTCCCATTCCCCTTGCATTTAGATCAACAGCCTGTTCTTCTTTCCAACGCCACACCCATACTTGTGTACCTATTTCCTAGCTCTTCTGAAACCACTATGCAGGACCTTCTCCTGAATTCAGAGCTAGCAATATTCCTAGCCCATGTATGTGCATGCTTTGAGGCCCTGTGAGCTGTGCATGGTCTTGATTTTGTCTGCCAACTTCTGCCTCACCAGAAGTGCTGAGCAGTTTGGGACAGTACACATGCCTTGTTACTTGGAAATCCTAGGCTCCGTGCAGTAAGCCAGCCCTTGCAATTGACGTCCAGTCTGTTGTGATAACTCCTGTAACCTACCCCACTTCCTAGGGCCGGATTTGAGACAGCTGGTGGTATTTTGATTTTCCAGCTCCATGTTCTCTATCTCCTCTTCTCACCTCTTCTACATTTTTTTTTTTTTCTATCTCTGTCTTTTCTTTTTGTCTGTGTTCCATCCATGGAAAAACTGCAGGCATCCCTCACTCACGTAAGTGCCTCCCTGCATTTCTTTCACTCTTTTTATGTTTCTAGTGTGTTCCTCTAACATACATAACATTAGGTTTTTATCTAGTACCTTTTTCCTCTCAGCGTCTTTAGAAATGAAGTAACTGGTACTGTCCATTTCCTAACAAGACTGACACTAGAATAGTCATCCTACTATGGTTAATACTGCTCTTTTTAGAACAGAATTGGGGGTTAACATCTTTGTCTTTATTGTAAAGCATGCAATTCAAATATTTAACTTAGTGATTGTCTAATAATAGTAGACAGCTTGTTGATTACAGAGTGGAGTAGTGGAATGCTTAATGTTTATGAATTGATTAAAAATTTTCAAATTTTGGTGAAATATAGATAATTCAGGAAAAAAAAAAGCCACAGGAGGAAGCTTTAGCTAAACTGCAGATCTGGTTTAGACCAATTAAAAGCCAACCAAAAACTGCAGAATTTTTAATATCTTCACAATTTTGAAAGCAAAAACTTGAAGAAAAAATTCACATTTTTGCCTCTTCTCACTAATACTTTTTATCATTAGTAGTCTTTGGACAGTCTTCCAGCACTTGTGTAGACTGTATACTCAAATAAATAAATAAATAAACCTCATACTAAATAAAACAAGAAAGGAAGTTTCTCCCTTGCCAATACAAAATGAGTTAGAAAGATTTGATGGATATGTGTGTCACTTGGGTTCAGTGAAACATTTGTATGCTCCATAGCTTCGTGCCATCCAAATCAGAGTTAGTTAATGGCAGCTAAAAGAGACCTCTTTATCTAAGTGAGCATTCATCTGTTTATTAAAGTCCTTGTGGTGAACTGTTGTTATTCCCAAAATTGCTTTATGAAGGTGCTGTTGCATTCTTTGAGATTTCTGAAGCTGAAGTAAAAAAAGGAAAGGTGGTTTTGGTTTTTTTTTACCCTAATTACAGAATTTCAATTATGCTTGTGCTATTTTTTCTTAAAGATTTTGTTACACAAAAGCTTGGACTCAGTGTACCACTAACGGGATGAACGGATCGGTAGTCAAGATCGATGAATGAATGGACGGATGGATAGACAGAATTGCAAATTGCAATAGTTACAGAGAATCAACTGGGACACGTGTTTCCAGAACATATGTGCAGTCCATTTTCTAAAATTGTTTGGAGCCTGTTAATTTCAGCAGAAGTAATATATCCCTTACATGAAGTTAATTGTGGTTAGCATTATAACTATCAGGCGATGATTTGGGAGGCTCTTCTGAATTGGACGTGGTCAACAATACACAAGGGAGATAAGGGCTTGGGCATTCAGTCTCCGTGCAGATCAGTACCACAGGAAAAGGGAAAAGATCCACTTAAGGAGAGGGAAAAGAACATTAAAAGCTTTGTTTCAGCTGCATAGGCAGACCTGCCAAGCCTCGTGTTCATCACTTGGGGACAGGTACATGGCTTTGAAGAATGTTAAATCACACTTGTAGTAGAGTTTTTTGCTTTGGTTTGGGTTTTTGGTGGTGGGTTTTTTTTATTTTTTGAATTATTTTTTTTTTTAATGTGACAGTTGACTATCAATCAATCTGTAGTCCCTAACTCTGTTCCTTTGTAGAGTAAGTTCCATTTCTTTTTTCCTTTTTTCCCCTCTTTGTGGGTTATAACTTTTTTTTTTTTCATTTACAAATTAAATTCTGCTGATGCTCTTTCAAGCACATTTATGCCTTGCAGCTGTGATCCTTCTGAGCATTTGGGTCTAATTCTTTCTCTGCTCTCTGGGGTTCTCAAAGCCCATTGCAGGTTGTAGCAATGGCAAAGAGATTGTCAGAACAACAGAAATGCCTTTTTTCATCTGTGCTGGAATTCCAGTCCCACAAATATTACCTGTTTCTGGGCAAAGTCAAAACAGGAAGAAGTTGGGTGTCCCCTAGTCTGGTGTGATTTGAAGATCACAGATATGTTTCAGAAGTTTTACAGAAAAGAATATAAAAACTGTGTTTTGGCACCAGCCAAGGCTGTATTTTCAGACCAGCAAAAGCAACTAGGTTTTCTTGCCCTATTATTTAAAGTTTCTACCTGAACGTAGAAACTGACACCATTTTTGAATGCCTGTTGGGTTATGTCCATAGCTACATTGATTATTCTTTTTTCTTTTTAATTTTCCTCAATAGGCAAAAAGTAGTTTCTGTCTATCTTAGAGGCACATGAGGGCCCAAGTAATCAATGATAATGATGTACTATACTAACGCAGATGAGAATTGTGGGGTTGGCAGGATATCTGTCTCTCTTAACCCAGGTTTGTATTTTCATCCCAACAATTCACTGGTTTTCTGCATTTCCTTTTCCTTATAAATCTGAAGACAAACAAAGGCTGCACACAGACCTTGTGAACAGCTTCTTTTTGAGCCCTAGCTGTTTCTTGCTGTTGTGCGGGTGGGACCCAAATGTGTCTTAAATGACGAGAGTATGTGTGTGTGTGTATGGTGTGTTTGGTTTTGATATCAAAATATCTTAATGTTTTAAAAAACCAAACAAACAAAACACACAACAAGAAAAAAACAAAAACCGCAAACCAACAAAACAACACTAAAATAATCCCCAAATTCCACCAGGTCCTAAGCTGGCAATGGGATAGTTAGCAATGGCCTTCACCAAAACAGTGGTCGTGTAGGCTGTTTTGCTGCCATATACACAGTGCTGGCCAGCATCTCTGCTGGCCTTAAGTGGCATTAGTTTGGACTCCTGGGAACGTTGGTGAACAGCAGTGTGTGTTCAGTGATCCTGTGTTATGACAAAGTTGGTTTAAAGCAGGAACTCACAGAGGATCCAAAATGCAAGTCTGACAAAGTGCACTTACTTTGGTTGCGCTCTATGTCCAGAGAGGCTTGATCTGACAAAATCTTACCAGTTTGGTTTTTTAATCTTCTGTCCTTTGGCAGTATCTAACAGGAACCAACTCCCCTCCTCATCTTCCTTTCTCTTTCTTTAGCAAGTACTGCTGCACCTACCTCCCGTTTAGAAGAGAGTGAGTATGGTAGAAGAGGCTGTTCTCTTTGTTCCACTTTGCTCTGCATGCATCTTCTCACTGAGTGTGGTGCAGTCCGCCTAACATCCTTGGGTGTTTTCCTTCTTTTCTGTGTGTGTATATATATTTTTTTTCTTCCCCCTGAGTGAAAACTGAATCTTCAGGTAGAGGAACTACAGAAAAGCGTAAGTTTGATTTCCAGTACTGAGAAAAGCCACAGAGAGCTCCCAGGTATGCTGGACTCATGGAAGGAGAGAGATCAAGAGAAAGATGTAGAGTGAAACCCTGCCCATGTGAAAGCTGGTTGTTGTCACTGGCCTTTGCCATTAAGATTTCTGATCAGTTTGTGTTCCATTGTTGGGGATGTCTTGTGGGACATGCTCAGCTTTTGTGGTGTGAAGCTAAATTTCCTGCAATCAGCTTAGCACAGCAAATAAAGAGTTTAGTTTCTCAGCTAAACAGAGCAGAAGATACTCAAGTGATCAGCAGGGAATGGCTTGTGCTTCCCTAAGCCTGTTACTAAGACACCTTCTGGAGCTGTGGCAGAAAACTCATTTCTTGATATCCTGCTTCATCATTTTTTAAAATATGCATAATCAGATTTAGGCTACAAACTGCACAAGGGTCTATTCTGTTCTCCCCTCACCACCATGGGAGTAAAAGGAATTCATAGACTCATAGAATATCTCAAGTTGGAAGGGACCCATAAGGATCACTGAGTCCAACTCCCCGCTCCTCATGGGACTACCTAAAACTAAATCATATGACTAAGACTGTCATCCAGACACTCCTTGAACTCTGACAGGCTTAGCCTGTTCCAGTAACCAACCACTCTCTTGGTAAAGAACCTTTTCCTAATGTCCAGTCTGAACTTCACCTAATGCAGCTTCATTCCATTTCCTTGTGTCCTATTGCTGGTCACCAGAGAGAGGAAGTCAGCACCTCCCCCTCCACTGCCCCTTTGAGGAAGTTGTAGACTGATGAGGGCACCCCTCAGCCTTCTGTTCTCCAAGCTGAACAAGCCAAGTGACTTCAGCTGCTCCTTGTAAGTCTTGCCCTCGAGATCTTTCACCATCTTGATCACCATCCTCTGGATGCACTCTGATAGTTTGATGTCCTTTTTGTATTCAGGCACCCCAAACTGCACATGATGCTCAAGGTGGGGCCGCACCAGTGCAGTGTAGAGTGGGGCAGCTGCCCCTCTCGACTGGCTCTCTATGCTGCGCTTGATGCATTCCAGGACACAGTTGGCCCTTTTGGCAGCCTGCACACACTGTTGACTCGCATTCAACTTGCCATCAACCCAACCCCCCGGATCTCTTTCTACAAGGCTGCTCTCCAGCCTCTCAAGACGTCTGATTTACCCCTCTCTGTAGCTGTAGTTCTCTGCCTGGTCATGAAGACATGACAGTGACAATTCTTTTGTTTTTAAAGATGTTAAATAGAATAGTAGAGAAATCCCTCACAGCTCATGTGTCTCATGCTGCATTCTTCCCATGACTTTTGGAAGTAGACACGTTCTTCTTTGTCCTTCTGTCTTGGTAATCCTTGTATTTAGTCCTCATATGGTCTTCCTTTGCTTTTGGGGGTGCAGTGCTCAGCAGCATTCCCTAGGGGCTTTCCATCTGTCAGCTTCTCTCAAAGCTGCCTTATTTCTCAAGGGTGCTCACACCTTGTTGGGCTGTTAGATCTTTTTTATCTTTTTTCCTCCTCTCTGCCTGTACCCTGGCCCTAGCACACGGAGGTTAGAAAGAACGGTGTATCAGGAGGGTAAGTTCTCATTAGTCCTTGCTCCTTTGTCTTCTATAGTTGGGCAAGAGCTAGCAACGGGGTGCTGCTCTAGAGGGCCTCCCAGAAACTCCAGTACTTAATGAGCTAGCAACATGTGAACCTAGGTTGCTATTTGGGCCAAAAGTGGGCAAATAATGCTGTAGCTGTCTCTGCAATTGGTTTCAAAGCTTCAAAACTCTTCAGGATGAAAAAGTATCAGTAGGGACCCTTGGAGCCCTAGCTTGCTGCGGGAACCATGCAGTGCAGGCTGGCTTCCCTGTCACTTGGAGAGGCCTGAATCTGGCAGCACAGCTCTCCCTGTGGACAGGGGTTGGAAAACAGCAGCAGCAGAGCACAATTTTTGCAGCCTCTTCAGGTAATACACATCTGCCGTAAGGATTCAGTATCATTCTCACTCTCTCCTCATTAGACCTCCTCTCTTTCCTTTGTCGCCCCCGCCTCTTATAACTTATTTACGTGGTATGCTTCACCTTTACATGTCCTATCTATCCTTCATGTTTCCATAGCAACTCAGCCTCTTGCTGAATCCGAAAGCTCAGAGCCACCAAGTGAGTAGATGGGAACCTCTCCCTTTTGGTCCAAAGTGCTTTTTGTTATGCTGTAGCCCTTTTATCAAGGGAATTAAAGTGCTATACCACATTATTTTGATGTCTGTTAACCAACAATTTGGCATTAATGTGTTGTGTGAGCATGTAGCTGTTGAGAACCCAGCATGGTACCATTCTTCCTCCTCTTCCTGTCGTCCTACCAAGCATGCGGTAAAAAAGGAAAATGCAAGATTTAGAAGAAACATGGTCAGGGAGAAAGAGGGGAAAAAAAGAAATTTAAATGATCACTTCCAAAAGGAATGTTTTCCTTTCACATTTTCCATTAGTGATTTTAGTGTTAAAGCTGCATTCACAAAAGGGATGTTGACTAAATAATCTTGCTGCCCTGCCTTACTCTATTTCCTGTGAATTTATGGAGCTACAGTTGATATTACAACTGTGGGTGTTGGATGTTGAAAGAGGATGCAAATGAGGAGGTAGAATATTTTACAGGAGAGAGGACTGTTGGGAGAGGGAGCATTGCCCCATCTTCCTACTGATGCCTCACCTGCATTAAAAGAGGTCTAAGGCGTCACAAGAAGCCCATATCTGAAATGGGAATTGAATTCAGATTCCCTCAGTTCTTGCTCAGTACCTTGCTGGTTAGATAGCTGTTCCTAGTGAGACTGAGTCATGTAAGCAGGTGCTTCCATGCTGGATCTGAGTAGTCTAAGGAAAAATAGCTAAAATTTGCATTAGTTGATTTGTATGTAAAAGAACCATTTTGCAATGTCTGTTTTAGACTAGCTGTTAAAAGCTCAGTGACACACCTTCCTGATACTGAGTGGATGTATCATATGCATGATTTTAATCCCTACATGTAGGAGATTTATAGCCAATCACATGCCAGTATGAAAGCCAAGCAAATATTTGCAGCACAGTCCTGGAAGACGAAGAAAACCACTTGAGGAAGACATAGGTTTACGTGGTGCATATGTGTGTCTTGAACAACTAATCATTTCTACAGAGCCAAACGTTTTTCTTTTGATTTGCAGTAATGAAATGTATGTGTTTCTGTGAATATGGTCTTTAAGATAAAGACCTGTGTGTTTACCTGTAGTGGGTTAGAAATGGTTCATCACTTCTGAATGGAAAATACTAAAAGCATGAAGTATGTGATTATTTTGGGTTTTGGGATGGAGGGAGGAGGATAGTGCACCTAGTCTAGAACTGTCAAAGGAATTTAAAAAGAATTATTAATGCATTTATGACTGGCACACTCCATGGCCTTACACATGACATTAAATGTCCTTTTATCTGTCAGTGACCACAACGAATGCTTTCCTTCTTGCAGTATTTGTCATATATGCAACAAGCTGAACCATAATTCCTGATGTATCTGAGTGGTAGTGGTTCTGTATTGCTGAAAAGAACTTTTAATTTGAATCAGACTTGGAGGGTGGGGTGGAGAGGGTGAAGGGCAGGGGAAAGGTGGCAACCAGTAGGTCTCCTAATAATCTTTTAATTTCCTGAGAGGCAGAGACTCCATTATGGCTGTTCACATGTGGGGTGAGGAGATAGTGTCACTTGTGAGGGGAAATGTTGTCTTAATGTTTTGCAGAACATTCGGTGTTCCTTAAAAAGAAATGGCTCTTTTAACCCAGAAGAGATACTAAGAGCTAGTTCATGATCAACATTTTCCGCACTTTATTTTGTTTGGGGATGGGGGGTGTTTGTGGAGGGCTTTTTAAGGGTAAAAGTTTCCATTTTCACCTATGTCTGAAGTTCAGGTTCTTAATACTGAACAGAAGTAGATGTGATCTCTCGCTACCTTATTGTCATTTGTGTACATACCGTATTTTTGCAAATAGTAGACACATTTGTTTTGTATGCCGAGTTGTTCTGCGGCGTATGCTATATTCAACAGCATAAAAGGGCATGGGCACAAGGCAGATGCCCTTATAACTTTGCATCTCTTAATTATTGATGGTGCTGCTGAATGATCTTGTGCCTTACCTTGACCTAACCGCAGTGGTTAAATGAATGAAACCAAGAACAACTAGAAACTGAGAGCTGCTGTGTAGCATCATAAAGTCAGGAAAATGGATAATGGATCTAACTGAAACCTAGTGAAGCTGAAGAGAGTTTCTTCACTGACTTCAGTGAGTTTTTTACTTTTATGTGATCAGTAAAGTATGGGAGATGTCTGTAGTCATATAAGAGGTTTAGGAACATGCATCTCATTTGACTTAATCCTGGTAAGTTGCTCAGATAAATAGTTCTGTATCAGTGGCAATAATGAAGTTTTTCTTGCAGCTTTCTCCCCTGTGGAATTTGTTTGGCCTAGCAATGTTAGAGGTCACTTGAAAAAGGTTTTTTCTTTTTCTATTGAGGTACTAATTTGGGTCTTTCTTCTATCTAGTCTCCTGGTTTTCCAGAATCTGTAGCAACTTTTGTCATATTTGCTAGATACTGGCCAACAGATTCAAAAGTTGCAGGGTGAGGGAGGTGGAGGACACTGAGCAAAAGACATGCAGGTGAAAAGCCAAATGTGTTTTTTCTGTAAAATCTGTGTTACCTTGCACAGTGCATCTAGTCATTTCAAAATGGGCTGCAGTCTTGGGAGAAAGGTCACATGGGCATCCCAAGGAGCTGGTGACTCTTTTTGCTTTGGAATTTCTTTCCCCAAGAAATGGGCCTGGCCACCAAGTACTTGTTATAACAAGATAGGTGGCGGGGGGGATGGGACACACGGACCTATTTACATTGAAAATGAAAGTTTGATAGCAGCTGTTCATTAATTCATCTTTCACACTCCTTTGTCCCTTCCCTTTCACTCATTCCAGATTTACCAGGAAGTAAGTACAGATGTGTATATTCTCTCCACTGCCTGTGTCCAGCCAGAATCCAAGAGCAACTATTGCAGTGCCTCAAGGCAAAAACTGCCGAGATCCCTGTCTCCAAATGAATGTAATCTTCAGAGACAACTCTAAGATCTAGTTAGCTATGGAGCTAGGGAGAAGCATTTTCACAGAGCAGAAAAAACTGCTGTCCTTTTCATGCTTTTAAAAAAATATGATCTGCAAGTAAGCTGGTCAATGGTCCATATCTCTTAACAAGCCCTGATAATAATAGTAGCTATAAAAGACATTTGTATCGGGTTCCTTGGTCCAGTAGTCCTGAGAGAGACAGAGCTGACTGTGAAAGCCCTTGTGTTTTCACATTCACTTAAGTACTGCCTGGGAACAGAAGCCTGTGTGTACCAGGGCCTCATTCCCTTGCAAGCTCCAAGACAATCAGTGTTCTGACTACCTGCCTTCTACCCATGACAACAGGATGAATTTTCAAGGTTTTAGCTAAAGACAGTATTTCCAAATGTCTTCTGTGCCTTAGAAGCCTCATCCAAAGTAGCTTTCAGTTGTTGTTTGTACTTTCAGTTGTATTTGTACTGTTAATTTTGCCCTTGATCTTTAGTTAAAGCTTTCTCTCGGGAGGAAGTGATCTCAAAGGCAACCTCTCTTGCCTGTTTTTAAATCTCTTACTGGGAATTTGGAAATGTGTTTCCTCATGAGCAGAAGACACTGAATGCCTTTCCAGGCAATCTCACAGTAACTCTTAAACCTCCCTCCTTCATGATGCACCTGCCTAGAGTTCCGTGAGGCTATGTTTATAAGTAGAGACAATGGATTGAAAGCTTAGATGTAACAAATCCATTTTACATTTTGTACCATCAGTTCTTTCCCCAGTAATGATACGCCCTTAATCTTGTCAGATATAAGGACCCAAAAGATTAAGGCTTTAATTCTCTTTACACCAAATTAACAGGGAAGTACCAGCACCCTGTGAAGTAGCCTCATTAAGATGAGACAGAGGAACGATCATGAAAAATGCATGTTATAAAGTAGATAGTAATTTAGGAAGGGAAACAAAGTATGGAGTTAGTGGTGTCCTCCAGTCTGACAACTGATTTCCCCCCCCGTCATACAGTCTGCACTTTTTCATCCCTTTCAGCAGTAGCTGTCTTCCTCCTGCCGTCTTTGTAATTAATTACCGGTGCAGAGCACTTCATTCCTCCCCTCACTGACAGAAAAAAAAAACCAACCCCTGCACACATGAAATCATCAGTGTAATTCATTGTATGTGACATACCATTCCTTGAATCTTCATGCTGAATGTGTTGGATAGAGCTTGTGTGCTCTGATAACTGTTAGTCTGACCAAATTCTGGTTGCAGCTCTTTGATCAAAATCTCTGTCCTGGGAAATGCATACACATCATAGGTTGGTCTCTTTTTCAGTTATTATTGTGGTTGATATTTAAGAATACATTTGTTTCTGCAGAGGGGAGAATACATCAATATGAAATGCCAAGTTTTGTCTTCGCTGAACCGCGTGGGCTATGATTTTGACGGTTTCACCTCTGCTGCCTGGACTGTTTCTGAATAACAATGTATTCCCTTTTTCTTTCCAACAGTCTTGTGGATTCCTTCAGCTGTCCAAGTTCTGGTGCACACTCTACAGAAATTTTTGTTTCTTCTGTGACTTGGTGTTAATAAGCAGTGATGGGACTGTGCTAATATTCACAAAGTTATAACTCAGTGCTTTCTGTGGTTTAATATTCTTATATTTCCAGGCTATTTTACTATCTCCCCAGTGTTTCTGATATATACTGGCTAATTTAATTTTGTTTCTATTTTATTTAGTCTGTAATTCTGTTGTTGATTTTTTCCCTTGCCCATTGTTTACATCAGTTTTTTAATTTTTTTGTATTTTCCATGTGACCTCCTCCACTTTCCTTTCAACCAATCATGTGCGTGCGTATCATGTGACTTTGTCATGTGGCTTGCATGGTGCTGATGATGTCGTCCACGCTGGTGAACAGAAGGTAAAATACTTTGTTCTGATTGGTTGCCTAGAGTTGGGGTGAGGATTCCCCTCTGGTCAGCGACCAGGGATCTCCAAATTCCATCACTCCAAAATCCTTCTACAAGCCTTTTGGAGAAGTCGCTCACCACTGTCTGCATGTCAAGAACTCAACTTCAGTCTGCCACACTGAGCTTGAAAAAACCTGGAAGAGGGGGGGAAGAAAGGAAAAAAAA
>VZTL01056689.1:5174-21498 GCA_013400535.1 Scopus umbretta | reverse complement strand
AAGCAGGATGCTTTTCTTCACATTTATTTGTCTAGATTCTATTGAGCAAATACCCCGACCCAAAAGATTGATCATAAAAAGCATCGCCGGTTGCGCTTGGAAGGAAATTTAAGGATACCTTACAGCAGAAACGCTTAAATGACCAGTTTTCTGCTGGGCCTTTTTTCAGCCCAACTTGGTGATATTTTCCTTTCACTAAATATAGCTTGAAGGAAAACACGCTGCAGTGGTTAATCGGAAGCAGAAAGTGAAGTCCAGGGGCATCCTTCACACCAAACTCTCCAGACCTTGCCATGATTTGCTCCAACGAGAGGCAAAACTGGAACTTGAGCTCCAGCATCAAAGCAGGGGAGGTGCAAAATTTTTCCTCCCGGTTGCCTTATAAATTTATTTTTCATCTTCCCGTCCTGCCAAGTCCCGACCCGACAACACCGACTGTTACATGTGAGCTTGTGAGATCCCAGAAAATAAAAGTATTGGAAGGCCGATCGCAGCCCTTGCCTCCATGCATTACACTAACTCGTTATTTCTTCCTAAAGTGACAATCCCTAATACCCTTTTTGGGTTTAGCCCGTTTTAATCTTGGCAGGAAGTGTAAATCTGTGCGCTCAGCAGCATTGCAGGCTTGCTGGCTGTCAACATTTTGCCTCCGCCAATGCTTGAGAGGTATTCCTGTCATTTCACTGGAGTAGGAAGACTTCTCCGTCTGACATACAAAATCTCCCCAAGTAGTACGTTACGCCAAAATGCCGGCAGTGTACTCTCCTCACTGCATTTCAAGCCGTTTTGGTAACTCAGACTTGCTCTCACAGTAACTGCTGAATGGCTATATGCAACACGAGGAGTCCGTTGCAGGCAGCCTCATGGGCACAGAAAGGAAAATATCTGTGAATGAACCCAGAAAAAATCCTCCACCCATCTCTGTGTTGCCTTTGGGCTTTATGAGCTTACTCCAGTACAATTTAAACTGATCAGCAGCTAGGGTTCAGCCCGGTGAGCCTGCCTATCTAAACACGTATCCGTGCTCCCCGAGAGGTGTCGGGGGCTGCTCGACTTCTCTCTGGGCAGAAATCGTGAGTCTGGAAAAACGAGCGAGTGGAGAAAGGCGTGCTGCAGTTCAGAAATGGCCATTTAGCCAAATTGCATACCTGTGCTGTGTCAGCTATATGGTAGATTCATCTCATTCCATTGGTCTAATGGATAGCAATTGAATTTAATTAGCAAAACTACTTTGACTTAGTCTCATACTGTGCTGAATGTAATGAAATCTTTCTCCTCTCTCTCTCCCCTCTTTTTTCCCCCTCAAATAAAGAATGTCCTTAACTGCATTCCACCGTTAGAATATTAAAAGCTATATATGTTACTCGTAAGGACAGAGTACAGCCATCCCCTTTCACAGGCTTTAGATTTAGTTATTGTATTACATAACATAAAATAATTAAAAAGATACTTCGATAGTTACACACAGTATAAATTCAATTACCGCGATGTCTCCATTAAAAGCACTTTTATAGTATGAATAAAATGCAAATCCTCTTTATGGATCAATACCAGAAACATAATTCTACGCTTCATCCTGAGAAGGAAGTTAGCCTTAATAAATCATACTCTTAGATTAAAAAAAAAAAAAAGTTTAAAAGATAGGTATTTGAAGGTAATTCTCGAAAGCAGACATGATGCTCCTATTTCTTTTGGGCTCATTTTTTAGCGGCGAGCTTCACGGGCTGCGCCTGCTGCTTTCGTACAGACCCTGCCAAGGAGAAGGACGCCGAGGAGAAGAAAAACCCCAGCCACGCTAACCGGCGCTGTGGCCGTGTGCGGCTCTGCCTGGGTTTATCGAAATGCCCCAGATCCAGCACTGAGAAGTTTGCAGCAACTTCCCCCCTCCACCCCGTGAAATAAAGTAAAAAGAAATTCCTCCAGATGGGTTTGGAGGGAATATTACTACCAAGCCTAACTTTTGCCTGGCCAGGCACAGCAAGACAAGTTCCTATGATTGATTATCGTGGTATCTCTGTATCTCTGACTTTGAACCATAACCTTTTTTGCGCACAATGACAGTTGGGACCTACCATTTGCCATCTGTAGAGATGGTGGGGGAGAAAGGACTTTGCTTACATTAATCAACCAATTAAGAACAGACTTAAACAAAACACTAAAGCATAATAAAAACCTGACTGCTTAATAGCTTTCTACTTTTAATAGTTGCCTTCCTGTAGTCTGCTGATGGGAGTAGCACTGCTCTGCCCAGCCCCTGATAGGGATGGGGCTTTGGCTCCGGGGCTGGGTACTACTCGATCTCAAATGAAGCTGAGGGTCCTCTGTTCTGGACAGGACTGAGTCCCCTACAGCAAAAAAAAAAAAAAAAAAAAAAAAAGAAAATTTTGGAAACACAAGTTGTAAATCACAGCTGTACAATATGGCTGGGCTCTCCCATCAACTGCGATCATTAGAGAATTATTTTCACGAGTGTAAAATTAGTAACTAATCAAAGACACAAATCACTGCTTCAGTAAGAATTAACCTTTTCTTTCAAAGCTCGGGGCAGTATCAAGAGACCCCCCTTTGCCACTGCCCCTTCCCTCGTGGTTGGCAGCACATCCCGAAGGAAAGGCCAAATAATGGGGGGTGGACTCTGCACCCGGCCGCACAGAGGCAGGTCTGGAGGAGATCCACACACCCAGCACGAGCAACTCGGAGGCTTGTCACTGTTCTCAGTGACAGTGGCTAAAACCACTTTTGTGCAAGCTGGCAGAGAAATCTGGCTTCCCCTTGCTGCCTTTGGTAAGCAGACGCCTCGTGCAACGCACACTGGGCACTGCAGAAAAGGAGGAGGGAGGCCTCCGTGTTTCTGAAACGCATCCTTGTTTGCGTCTCCGGCTGATGAGGTTGTGCTGTTGGCGGCCGTTTGCAAGGCCAGGACCGCAATTGGACTGGTGTCATCAAGAGGTACCGCAGCAGCATCTCAAACAGCTGCTTGTTTCTGCTGCCTCTGGGGTACCCACCAGTGCCGCTCTTAGAAGACATCTTCGACTTGTCTACTTAGTGAACCCATAGGAGAGCACGCGTTCATACTGATAAAAAATAAAACATTTATTAGAAGGAATCATCTTCAACTCGAGGCATTTCATATATGCCCAGATATTGCTAAATTGTCCCTTTACCTGCAAATGAAATGCACTGTTTTCTTTGTAAGAGGCGAAGCGTATTTATGTACAAGGTGTAGAAAAAAACCCACAAACGACTCAAGATCTGATCAGCCAAGAAAATGTACAGTGTTGCTGCAATAAATATGTTTTGTGATATTCAATAATTTAAATTTGGAACAAATTTGTAGGGGTTGGCCAAGGTGGTCTCTCCATCCTCATGCTATATGTCTCTCTGTCTATTGTTCTTTTTAATACATTGCATCTGTAAAAAAAAATTGCAACCTACTTTGTACAATTACTGCACTGAAGTCCCAAGCAATCTATCAAGTTGTCATACATTTTCTTCACATTAAACCTTTTCAAAAATATTTCTTTTTTTTTCTACATTTCAAGAAAATGCAGAAGAAAATTTACTTGGCCCAAAAAAAGTCACAGTGAAACATGTCGTTCATCAAGTATGGTAACAAGAGAAGTTTGTGGTACCATGTCAGGAGAGCAAATAATCCCCAGAGTGGCATATTAAAGTTTTGGAAGGTTTGTAAATCAACAAAATTCAGAGCATCAATTAACCTGCAACCAAGAGGGCTTTGGAAAAATTCCCTCTGGGCAAGTTCTTCTTGTCAAAGGTTGCTGAACCTCCTTTTTGCAGCACTTCAAGCCACCCCTGAAATGGGGTGCTGAGGTTGCCGGTGGTCTGTCCCGCCCAAGGGAGGGACAATGACATGGCTGAGGCTCACGGGGCAGCGAGACACTGGGCTCGTTCATGGAAAAGTGTGGCATTACCAAAGGCTATTTATTATTAAGGAAAATGCTTTCATCTATTGATGGCACTCAGAAACAATGAGCAGGAACATGAAACAACGAGTAGGTAAAAGGGAAGCAGAAGGGAAACCAGGAATTATTTCAGCTAGAAACTGGATGAAACACCAGGAAAAGGGGGATTATTTTGCCTATTAGTTTAAAAACTCTCCATGCCAAGGTTTGCAGCATTTGAGTGACCATATCTACTTTACAGCAGTGCACATAAATACACAGATTTTGCCTTAATTTCCATTAGCCCTCAATAAATTAGCTCCATGACAAGGGATGTGATAAAGCTCTGCTAAAGATGGGAAGATGGGGTTCTCGCTCCTATGAACTACCAGGAAAAATTTTCTCTTCGACTCTCCCTTCCTCCCTCCCTCTTTCCTTCATTGCCTCCTCCAAAAGAGGCCCCTGTGGGACCAGAGGAACCCCAGCATCCCCCCGGACACTGCAACCAGGCACCGGTCACTGGGTGCCACCACTTTTGGGACCATAAACTAATTTAAAATAAAGGCAAAATGCCGAGTGATTTGCCTTCCACGGTTTCAAAACGCCAAAGCCTTGCTCCCCAAACCCGGCTCGCGCCACTGGTCCCACTTCTTGCAAAACAAAGAAATCTGTTTAGGCTCCAGGAAATCCCACGTGTTACCGTAACTAATTCAAGCCCAACTGCATTTGTGGTATTGTCAGGTCTTTAGGACGATCCCATGCCATTCCCAATGTAGGGAAAACTGTGTGCTTAATTATCTTCTTTAATAATTCCATGGTATGTGATTTATTAAACAGACTCCTTATTTGTAAACAAAATCAGAGCCACAAATGTGCAAAGATAGTCGCACTTCCTGGCTAAATAAGAGGCAGAAAAAGAGCCCTAATGATGCACCAAAAACGCTAACCAAAAATGTACTCTTTAAAAAGATCACCAATTTAATGCTTTTTGTATTTCATTTATCAGCCATGTAGTCATCATTCCCCTCCCTACCACCATCTGTACACACTTTCCCAATAGACCATCACAGCTGTCCCGTTTCTCACACAAACAGTACCTTTTATATGCTTCCCAACTGTTTTTAATAACTGTTCTGTGCACAGCACTGTACTTCCTTTGTTTTCTTTTTTTTTTCTTTTTTTTTTTTAGTATGAAAAAGAGATATAATCCAAACAAACAGGTCATCGCAGCAATCAGTATAGGAAGGCAATTAAAACGGTAAATGCCTCCATGGCCACTGACCCATCCTCGAGCCGCACCAGTGGCCCCAGCACACCCAGCGCAGAGCTGGAAAGTTCCCTGGAGAAGTTACTAAGGTAGACGAAGCTTGTTCAAAAACCGATGTACATGAGCAAGACTGTCTGAGAAATCCTTCACCCCATTTAATAAAGAAATATTAGATACTGCTTGTGCAACCAGAGAAAGTTGTTTGAGGCTTTCAAAGCACATCTACCAACTCACAGATACCGCTGCCCTGTATTTCAGAACCGTGTGGACAGAAACATCCCATTTTTGTTTCAAACTCTGACTCATTTCACTCTTTCCAAACGCCCCAGGCATCCTGACTTTGCAGCGCTGGCACTTATGCCTTCCCTACACCCACCCCTGCTGCTGACGGCGGTGCTGCTGGGACCCCGAGCCAGGCTGGACCAGACAAGCTTGGTGGCCTGCAGCGGGGATGAAGACCCCAAGCAGCGGAGGATAACTCAGCCCCAAGCCCCGGGCAAACAAAGCCGCTTGCAATGGGCAATAGGAGGGAGATATCCAGCTGTGAATGGGGAGAAAAGCGGGACTTTCCTGGTGACCCATCTCATGGAAAACCTACCCTACCAACAGGATGTTCAGGAATGAAAACTCTATATACTTATTTTTTTCCAGGGCAATGCCCACAGCATCCTTCAGCATGGTGCAGGGAGATGTGCACGTCCCACCTGGTGGCACACAAATAGCCTTTAGCCAGGTCCCTGCCTGCACAAAGGACATGTGGAGAGGTCCCTGTGCTCCACATCGCACAGGGCTACAGCAGATAACCAAGCTCCATGCCAGGATGGGGACCCTGCTTGTACCGTCCTTGTCCCATATGCAGACAGCTTCACACCCTGGGACTGCTCACGGCTGAGACACAACATCTCACTTTTTTATAGAAGAGCTTATTACTAAAGACCATGCATGTGTAAAACAACTGGTCTACTCTCTCAATTCCCATCATGATTTTGACCTGCATCTTTTGACCAGAAAAAGAAATAGCACCCATGTTTAAAGTGGGCTTTAAGCATTTTATTTTGCCTATGTATCAGGCTCGTGTACCCACATTACAAAGAACAGACGCCCTGAGGATACACTTCTGAGGCACAAGTGCGCATCCTCGAACAGCACTGAGATCTGTGGCTGGGTGTTTATAACTGCATCTGCCTAGGAAGAACCTAAACCAGAGCTGTTGAAGGTGATGTCCTTCTCTACAGTAAAAAAAAAACAAACCCAAAACGTCTTGACCACAGAAATCCCACTTCTTACCTGACTGCCCCGTGTTTTTTCCAGCTTTTCCAGCAACCCAACCTATGCTTGCAAGGGTTCAGCTGCTATTGAGGCTGATCCTCCCACAGCCAGGCAAGCCATTTGTGAAGCTCTCAAATAAAATTATGCAGGATTTACTTTCTAGCTCAGCGACAACTACTTTTTACTTTTTAACACAGAAACAAATGTAAATAGGTTTGTTGGCTATTTTTAATGAAGTCCTCATCACATCAGGAAAAGTCCTCGTCATCACACAATAAAAGCATTGCAGTGGCTATCCTCCCTAAAAGGAATCCCAACAATAGCTGGGCTTTAGAAAAGCATCCTGATACAAAGAATTCATTCTTCTGATTTACTTGAAACTACTTTGCCTTAAAAGAAAAAAACCAAAAACCTGAATTCAATTTAAATTTTACCCTAAGTTTCCAGCATCACTCGGGGATTTGGCCGGTTTCTTCCATGTCAAATTAAAACCTCACTGGGTAAAAAGATCAGACAAAATTTCAAGCAAATATCCTTAGGATGAAATCTGATTGACAATGTATTTCTACATTAAAATCTCCAGTAAGTGTTCATCTTGACAATAAACATAGCAAATATCTAACTTGTCTTTTGGTTCCTTTACAGGGGTTCATCCCTGTTCTTTCAGTGCATTACAAGGTATTTTTTAACACATGTACTGGCTTTAAAGACAAAAATGGTAATTTAACCAGACGCGATGTTTATTACAAAGCTCACGCAGCTCATTATCTGTCCCTCACACACAAGACTAAATCTGTAGACACAGAAAAATACAGCATGAATGAGGCTGTCTCAACACTTCACGTTTAGTTCTTCATCCTGTCTTTCTCCTGAAACCTTCAGCAGACTGTGCACAGTGCCTGCGCTTGCCCTGCAAACTTTCCCCTCGCTCTGCAAACTTTCCCCTTGCTGTGTGCTCTGGTTTAGGACTAGTCCGAGCCTAAGAGGGCTGTATGGAGATGCTTCCCTATGAAGTATTTCTCCCGAGTTTGCAAATGCATTTTGCACCTAACGATGATCCCTGCAGCCACACAGTGGATTTCCCAGGCTGAAAAGCACTCCTGCTCTCCCATCGTGTGTTACTTAAAATCATAGAATCATTTAGGTTGGAAAAGACCTTTAAGATCATTGAGGCCAACCATACTTAACATGGGGCAGCAGTGGCTCGGACAAGGAGACGTGCAGCACAGAGGATGGTGCAGAGCAGGCTTAGACTTTGTTGAGATACTGATGGTATGACCATATTATGAATACAACAAATGGATGAAACCAAGGAGCAGGAAAAGTACTAGCTACACCTCTGTAGCCAGGGCTATCTGGAGGATTTGCTGTCACCTACAGCTCTCACGGGTGATGCTGCATTAGTTTTATGTCCCATGGAACGTGAGCTCCATCCTCACACGCATCGCAAGCCCTGCCTGGAGCCTGTGTATCACCGGCTGAGGTCTCAGGCAGCACAAACTCACTGGCGCAGCCGTCCAGCTCCCTGCGGCATCAGTGAGAGCTGGGGATGGACACGACCTTCTCTGTGTGTGTGTGTGTGTGTGTGTGTGTGTGTACGCGCGCGTGTGTGCGCGCGCACCAGGCAAGTGAGATGGGCAGGAGAAACCCACCCACAAGTCCTCCCCAGATAGCACCAGGGGCTTCCCACTGCGCCCCGAGGGTGTCCTGCTGGAGGAGACCTCAGTGATACACCCTCCTGTGATGTTTTTAAATGACGTTTTTACATCACTGAAAAATCCAGAGCACCAGTGAGTTTCATCTCATCAACAACCAACCACCAGGTACCATGCTCACAGGATCCTCTTCAGCACAACCAGCTCACCTGGCCCAATAACCCTGCCTTGGACACCCACCAACCCCATGGTAATTTTGTGCTTCACTACAGATATATCTCACCCCAAAACATGAACATGCTGAAACATCCAATCATGTTCTGGCACGCATGCAAAAAAAAAAAAAAAAAGCCCATGGCAACAAAGACGACAGCTTGCCAATGGCAGCTGCTGCACGCACACACAAAATTAAACTATATTCTTCTGAAAAGGGATATTATTATGGCATTTGTTTCCCCTCACCCATTCCCTCACAAAATAGAGGGGAAAATATCAACACATATCAAACATTAGGAGAGATGGATTAAAAAAAGAGAGAAAGGTGCTGCCCTGAGGAGGGATGGGATGAAGAATGCAAGGTTTAACAGAAGATCCAACTGGGATTGGGGCTGGATCGCCCTGAAATACTGGCTCACCTACAGCAGTTGTATGGCACATGCAAGTAAAACATTCGGCCTTTCTATTGCGGGAGGCCTGCAGATGCTGAATTGTATCAAGTTTGGTCAAGCCGGCCCTCGCTTATAATACAAATCTGCAAACGCACATACGTTAAATAGCATCTGATGATACCTATCTTCGCTTCCTTTCCCCAGTGCAGACCTGCCTGATGCCTCCTGTGCTGCAATGCAATGCAATGCACGAGATAACCGCCTCCTCACTTGTGAAGATAAATGTCATACTGGACCTCTGACATCATGTATTCTCCAAGTAATTATTTTTGATATCATAAGACTTGTACAGGGTGCACAATAAAATTAAAAAGTAGAAAGCAAGGTTAATAAGATTATCGTGTTGGTATAATAGGTAATGCATTTTGCAGTATATCCTTAAATCTGCCCTCTCAAAACATAATTAAATAACTGTGATTTATATTTTAAAGGAACGCAGACATGCAGTGTATCCTCCTACCCACATATGCTAATTGCTTTCAGCCCCTAAAAATCACACAGTTGTTTGCAGCTTTTTAATCCTCATGTGTAAATAACCCGACTGAGGTCCAAGTTATGAACAATAAAGTCCAGGAAACTTTCAGAATAGCGTGTCATTAAACCCGTCTTGATTTTATCTTGCTAATCTAATGGCACTGATGTGTACCAAAGCCTGTGGGGAAGGAGGAACGACTCCCCAGGGCCCTTTGCATCGGCCCGAGAGCCAATTTGCTGGCTTGCTGTGACACCGGGATAGCACTTGGATTGGGAGGGTGGATGTTAAGAACCTGGGGAAGAGACTGAGACCCCCTTAGGAGGAACCTACAGACGTATAAACTCAGGATACCCCCTCCTGGGCCTCACCATGGGTCTGCATGCATTGTGGAGGTGTAGGTACTGTGGGAGCCTACACGCTTCGCATAGGCAAAACTCAACTGCGCCGCTCTCCATTTTGCACTCGCACGTGAGAGTCTGGCACACAAAATGGAGGCCCTCGTGTATTTTACGGATGCAAAAAGCATATCTAGCCCGAATCCACCCGCTCTACGGGGGCCATGTCCTCCTCCTATGTGCCGAGCCGTGATGATGCCACATGGAGCGATGCTAGTTAGAAACACTTCAAAAAAATATATAAATACACTGTTATCTCTTCAAAATTAATTAAACTGTGATGAGGGGATCAGCCAGGGTGCTGCCCTTGCAATTGGGCACAAAATGCTGCAACCCCCCAAAGAATTTGCTGGGGTAAAACTGCCCCCACACATCACGGGCACCACGACCCATGTGCTGATCCCAGCTGGGCTTTTTGTTGGCTACCATAATGCAGGTGATAATTAACAATAACCAAAGATAAAATGAATGAAGAAAATCACATGAACGGAAAAAGTGAAGTGATTAAAATGAATTTTAGTCCACCGACAACTCTTATCTACCGAGAGCCCTCACTGTCGTAAGGAAACCTTCAGGGTCGGCTGCTGTTAGGAGGCTAAAATAATTTGCCCTGAATTTACAGCCTGTAATTTAATCAGCAACTCCAGCCCTTGCCTGTGAAGAAGGGAGCAAGGGCAGAGCCGGACCTACAGCTCCCAGCAAGGATGCCCCAAAAGCCATCCTACCGGGAAAGTCCCCAAGCCACTTTGGGACGTGTGTGGCAAAGCGCAGGCTTTCGGGGAGGGGTTGAGGGTTTACGAAGCAGTGAGCTGGGGTTTATTTGCTGGTTGCGAAAGCCTTGGCCGGTGCCTGAAGCCGAAGCACTGAGGGGAAGAGGAAGAGAAGGAGGAGCTGCAAAGAAGCTCAAGGCACGGAAAACGAGGGATGTCCATCCCTTTACATCCAAATGGGGAGAAAATACATAATTGTAATAATAAATAGCGGGTTTTATGAGCAATTAGGATTCCACTGTCTCTTTGAAGGGTCTGAAAAGCTGACACGATGTTCTGGGTTCTCCAGATTCAGCTTTGAGGCCTCAACCAAGAGAAACATTCAGCCCCGCTGTGTACAGCAGTGACCACAACAAAGATTGTGGTTTCTCCCACACTCGCCTTAAATAGATCTAAATTAATGCTATTCATCATTGGGTGGAAAAGAAGGGAAATATAAAAGTGCAGTCGCTTGTAGACAAGCCAGCAGCGTTGGGCAACTTTCTTACCAGTCAAAGGCTTCTCCTGCTTCTGCACCTCGAAGCCCACTGGAGCAAGGAGGTATGGAAATTACATGCCCTTATACTGGCCAAACCCATCACCTGGAAAACATCCTGGGCATACAAAATACGTCTTTATCCTGTGTTTATTTGTTGTTGCTGTTGTTGTTGTTGGAGAAAGGGGAAAGCTAAACCACATAACTGAACGCCTGCCAGGGGTTCATGATAGAGCAGACCGTCCCAAGTGCCGCACCAGTTAGTATCTGAATTATCACAGATACTCACCAGCTCAGTTACAACTACACGGGGAGAGCAGTTGTCCCACCTAAATCCTGCTTCTGTCAGCTACTGCCCTGCTTGCAGCTGCAGAAAGCGGTTGGTCCCGCTCCTCAAAGCAGAGAGCATCGATAGATGGAGATATCTTTCTGTGCCACGCGGGGCGTGCAGATCGCTGTGTTTCATGCACGACCGTGATAGGTGGGTGCATGAAATTTGGGGTGTTAAGGAGCCATAGCTGTCATCTCCCCACCTCTCCTGCATGCGATACAGTCCCAGGCTCCCACCACTGACTTTTTATGGGCTAAAGCAATGCAATGCAAAATCTGCCTTCTCCTGGTATTCCTTGAGGGTGGAAATACCACGAGATGTCTTCATTTCACTTTTTTCTTTAAAACTATAGATGTCTCACCATGGCAAAAATTAATGGAGAAAAAAAACCCTATGAGCCCCCAAACAGTAAAATCGCACCTGAACACTGAACTATTCAGGTTCCTCTAGGTGTGTGCAGGGAGCCCTGTACAGGGAAAGCGTGGGAAATACCTGGTGCAAAGCTGGCTGAGTATCTTTTGGTAAGAGCAAATGTAATCTGGGTTTTCTGTAAAAACGAATAGGGGCTGTTAACCTCACAAACAAAACTTTAAGGACCATTTTGGGTGTACACTGGAACAGCTACGGGCTGGAAGTAGGTTTTCAAAAGCCTTATGTACAGAGAGAATGTCACGGATGCTTTGAAAGTCTTCAGATACATGTAAAAACTACATATATTTTCCATATTATTGCCACAGAACAATCACCATTTGAAATGTGCCCCTTTTTAACTACCATTATGAGCTGAACCATTTTGGTTGAAACTTGGGAGGAAAGGAGGGAAAAAAAAAAAAAAAAGCCCACTGATCTTACACCTGCTCTTTAGCAGTGGGAAGTGGGTTCTCAATCTGTTAACATGACCATCTGGCCAATCTGCATATCACGGCTATCTGGATTACTGTACGATGGAATGACAATAACGTAGCCAAAACAAAAGTAAAATGCATCAAAAACTAACAGTAGCGCAGCCCTTTTGATTTTAAATTAAATAATAAATGTGGTATCACAGCAAAGTGAGAAAGTCAGCTAAATAATTAAAAATGAGCCTTCGCTACGGCATAATTAAGTAAACAATATGGTGTGTGTTTCTATATGAGCCGGCAATTGTTTCCAC
This sequence comes from Scopus umbretta, assembly GCA_013400535.1. Taxonomy (NCBI): domain Eukaryota; kingdom Metazoa; phylum Chordata; class Aves; order Pelecaniformes; family Scopidae; genus Scopus; species Scopus umbretta. The sequence continues at coordinate 9,138 of VZTL01056689.1, read as the reverse complement.
CGTCAAACGCTCCACTTTTGCAAAGCAGCTATCAGGAGTTCAAGACGCTGCGACAGCTCTTTGGTGATGTACAGTATTGTCAGGACACCTCTCACATCCCTGCAACACGCCGAACCGGCTGCGGCTATTAACAGGATTAATGCAGCAACAATCAATACCAATTGTACTAAAAGATTACAGCACAAAGCCTTATGTACCTTTCGGACTCCCTGATACCTCCACGGGTATTTTGGCTATCGGCAGTTGTTTTCTGCATTAACCAATCTTTGGGTTATTCCCACCGATGCCTCTCTGCGGTGGTCCAAGTAGAAATATTTTAAGTCTGCCGATGGGAACATAAAATGGGTCTGCTTAAAGTTCAAGCTCATGTGCTATATACTATTGCCCAGGCAATTAGCCATAGAGCATATTTAGACGCTAAGTAAATTTTCACAGTCGCAGAAATAAGGCTGACTTCTTGCATCTTCGCTGGCTTCTATTCTAAACACAAACAGGAAAATGAGCTCATGTAAATAAAACTCTATCCCCAGATTTTTCTTAAATTTGGGATTTTTAGATGTCCTTCTGAAAGATTAAAAGATTTTCTCCGCCACAAATACCTTGCTAGCTTAATTCTTACCCGAAGCGCATAATGATGGCCGTCCAAAAAAATAAATTGGGCATCGCAGCATCGCCTCCTGGCCTGCCATCCAGCTTTGTCCACTGGAGAAGTCTCTAAAAACTATGACCTCTCACAAAACTTAACTACTTCCATTGCAAATCTATTCTCCAATCTGATCACATTAGCAGAAGGAACTCCAAAGCAGTAAAAAACTCCAGAAAGTTCTCGGTTGAGTGCCTACTAATGAACAAAGGTTAACTTTATCTAAAAGGTCAAATGCCTGGTGGCTAAGGTTGTGACCTTAACAACTTAAATTGTGACCTTGCCACGTGCCTAGTATATTGTAGATTCTGATACAGATCATCTGGTAAAGGACCGGTCATAAATTAGCTTTACTGTTCGACTCCCACAAAGAAAACGGTTTGCCACAATGGTTTCCAACTTGTCATTTGATACAAGCGCAGAATAAGTGAAAACTAAAAAGTGAACCCAAGTTCAGGGTATGAAAATGCCTCCTGCTTTTAGTTAAGCAGATTAGAAACTGCAAACTGAGAGCAATACTCTAGATTTCAATACATTTTTTGGTCAACCTCTAATTCACAAAACACCGATCTTCCTTTCCCTTTTTTTTTTTTCCTTTTTTTCCCCTTTTTTTTAAAAAAAAAAACAAAACAAAAATGACATGTAGTTTGTCTATTTGCATATTTTTGTTTTCTCTTTCTAGCCAGTTCTTAAAGAGAATAATTGATTTCAGTAGCTTTGTAAGAAGCACTATTTAAATCTGTGCACATGTGTTCCCTTACAGATGATAGTGCCTACTGAAGAAAAAGCGTGGATTCAAAGCAATAATTATTGTACATGTTTAGAAGGAAAGGGACATCTCGCTCCGAAGTCATCTCGAATAAGGCCATCTTGGAAGAGAATACTCCCCCCCAAAAAAAGAAGGCGAAGAGTGGGAAAAAAAACCAAGAAAAAGAGAAGCGAGCACTATGGGTGAAAAGGTCACAATGGTTTTGGCACGTATCTTCAAGCACGTTTCGGAGTCTGTGCCTCCTGCCAATACTGGCAACTTCTCAAAACTTTTAAGGAGGTAAAAACATTGTTTAGTGTTTACAAATCTTCTGTACTATAGCAGATGCTTGTCAAATCCGCTATATGTAAGTTGACCAGCCTACCTAATATTTGTGCTGGTGACTTCCTCCTTATTTATAAGCGGTCCATACGTTTGGGGAGCGAGGTCTGATGGAGTTTGAGACAAAGGACCCTTAATATTTTTTTTCTTTTGTAATTTTCCTGTTGCGCACCCGGCACAAGCTGCCATTACTGCGGGTCTGCGGGAACCAATGGCTGTCAACTTGGCCAATGTTCAGGTGTAACAAAGACTGCTGGGATACATCGGAGGGAGGAAAAAAAAGGGAAAAAAGGGGGGAAAAAAAAAGGTAGCCTACGCGCGAGGTTTTCGGTCCACCTCTGTGAAGCGATATAGACAGCCATCATGCTGTGCTACCGCCTCAAAATCATTTTGTCCCCCTCCCCAGTGAGGTTTAGCAGGGAATACGCCAGCACGCGCTACTGCATTAAGAGCACAATGCGATGCGTGCAATCAGCAAACAACGGCCGAAAACACGAAGCGGTGCGGTCTGGACGAGCACGTTACTGCTTACACAAAACCGCAAATCTAACCCAAAAAAACGAGCCTAAGCCTTGCGCTAAGTTTCTGCGGCAAACATTTAGTCTGAAGAACAATTTGTGCAATTGCTGCCTGTTGACAATGAAGGCAGAAATAAATAAGAGTTCCCTATCAAGGTACTGTTTGCCAACAGTGTGCTGGTAAGATGGTATATCCCTAATCACAACATTGAACTTTTATAATGTCTATTGCCTGACTGTTGTAACAGGGCGAGGATCCCTTCAAGCTCCCCGGGGTACTTACACCCCTGGGTTTGGTCCTTTTCTCCCCATCCCACATTTTTGTGACCCTACATGCACGTTAAACCAAGACCGTTGGTTTCTATTAACAACTTTCGCACTCCGCAGAAGGCTGCTTTTCATTTAGGAAACACAATACAGACCAGTATTTACCAGCACTGCACTACATATAAATCTAAATAATAAAAACCTGCTTGCCGTATAGCACTACATAGTGGTTTTCAGCCGTGGCTATCAAAGCAAGTGCATCACCCCGCTGCGATGTATGAAGGAGGAAACTGAGGCAGACAACAGGGATGCAAGTCCCTGGTCTCCTCGGGGACAGCGATGGAACGGGAGGGGACCCGCAATGCCCCAACCCCAGTCTCTCTTTGGTTAGCTAGTAATCGGAAATCCTTCCTTCGCCGCGCCCCACAATAAATCGCAGAGTAAATAAATCAATTTCCGCAGTATTTGCCTACCTCTCCTTCACCATAAACATGCAATATGATTTACCACAGTGCACCAAAGTGCAAAGTAAATTTCACAGCTTATCTGTAGGAAATAGTTTGAGGATACTCAAAAGTTATTTCCGAACAGGGATTGTACCTGTAAAATCACAGCGCCGACACTGCCTATTGCAACAAGCACTGCGGGGACTACGGCGCAGAAAACTTTGGGGGTAGCCAAAACTTTCTGCAAGCCCCTCCGAAAGAAGGCGGCATTGGGAATGAAGGCTCCCAGTGCTGTAATTTGCTCAGTTTTCTTACCAAGATATACTTACATAGAAGCAGTTTCTACTAATGTGATTCCTCTCCCCTCTGCTCCACATTTTTTCCAGCCTGTCCAGCCTCTCAACTTTTGCAAGTCAGGCTGAAACCCAGGGGGACCTATGGATACTATACGTGAAACCCGGGGCCTAGCACTTCACACGCACACATTTTTCTGCGATATAATCACTCGGGAGAACTACAATAGTGTATTATTTTATGCAGTCAACCTACTACACATCTTCTGAGCACACCGAGCCACTCCATGGGCAGGGTGTACTTTGCGCTGGAGTCAGAGATCCCAAGATTTTCATTGCCATCACGCGCGAAAACATCTCAGCGCCCCCCCCCCCAAGCACAATATTAGCAAACCAGGAATTTGTTTCAAGACCTGCTCAGCTTCTAGGTGTACAAATTGTGATAGTACAAAGGGGTTTAAATGCCTCCTATTCCTCATACGAGTACTCAGGGGGCTTGTTTCGTGGCCGCTCAGACCTGACAGCTAGGTTTGCTATGGAGGGACCGTCTTCCCCTTTCTCTCCGAGCCCAATCCTGCGGGATTTACATGCCCCATCCCATCCTCACGGGGTGAGGACACCTGGTACTCCTGACCCACAGGCCTCAGGGGCCTCTAGCCTTCTCAGACTACTTTCTGCATAACATATACAAACTTCTTTTTTTTTTT
>VZTL01056688.1:2127-22081 GCA_013400535.1 Scopus umbretta | reverse complement strand
CAACTGAAACCAGGACAACTGACCACCACTGAATCAAATACAGAGGACAGAAGATGCCACATAAAGAGCCTGTATGAGTAATGCTAATGGTTAACAGAACATGCTGTTTTGCAGTATTCTGCATTTTGAATACAACCACATAGTATACTGAAATGCCCTTCCAAATTCAACATGCACAAAAAGACAATCTGTATTTCTTTCCTTCTCCAACTTTGGTAATTTTAGACAGTGCCTACAGTTAAGCCTACAGTTAAGCCTGAAAGTCACGGCACTTTGCAAAAGTGCGTATTACATCTAAATCCATTTAGAAGCATATTCTATCAAAATATTGCACCTGAGATATTTTGGTGTACTTTCTTTACACAGATTATTGCTATCTGGATTCCATATGTGTCTGTGCAAACCTGCTTAGAAGTAAGAGAATTAAAAAATGTGGGGCAAAACAAAGACTTTACATGCGGAGACAAATGTGGATCTAATACATCATTCAGGAGAAAATAAATTATTTGGTTTCTGGCACTGTTTTTTTTTTTTTTGCTCATCTATAAAATCAATTTTCAAAAATAGTGTTAAAAATAACTAAATATGCAGATAAGACCAGGTAATGATAAAGAGAAGGATCTCTGATTATAGGGTTATACACTAAACCTCTTCTAATTTTTTCTGAATATCACAGAATATTCACTTGCATTTACTGTGAATAGCTTTCAGCCTCTGGCAGCTTGCATCATTATCAGAAACTTAACTTCTACCTGTTATTACTAAATTGAATCACAGCAAAATTAAAATAACAGAAGAAGATAGATTTAAGGATGCAATAGGCAAACATCTGCTGGATTCATGTGAGAACAGTGAGGGCCACAGAAGTAACAAGGAAGAAATAAAATTTTATGAGCTGTCTCTATAAACAGGAGATATTAATTGAGGTTGTAGAGTTATATAAAAAGATAAAGCATAGATAACATATCTACAGACATGTTAGCCAATGACTGTTATGTGAGGTTTTATTTTGTGGCCATAAAAACTAAATGTGGACAAACCTGGAATAGATAGTATGGCCTCTCTAAAAACTCTACCGCATCATTTCTAGTGATCCAAGAAGTCTACTGTAAAAATGTGAACTAAAATTACTGGTGGTTGAATTTAAAATGTGGCAGCTCAATGCCAGACTGCCTCATCTTCCAGAAACTTACCCTCTGGGAGGATAAAGGGAGAAGCAGACAGGATGACACCTGCAAGCAGCAGGGAGTTGGACTCAATTATCCTTATGGGTCTCTTCCAACTTGAGATATTCTGTGATTCTGTGATTCTATGATCTTACGTTGACCTACTGAAGCTCACACCTCATAAAGCAAAGGTTTTAATTCCATGCTTGCTACTAGAATCCAATTCAGGAAAGCTCTTCAGTACACACTTCCATCCATTCAGTGAGCATCAAAACAGGTTAAGCCTAAACACAGTCTCAGGTGTTCTATGACTGCAAGGACTTACTTTAATGGGATTAAGTAAATGTTAAAATGAATTGTTGCAGCAAAGCCCGCATGAAGAATGCAAAATACAACAGAAGAAACCTGGATATTTCTTGAAGAGTTTCCCCTGACAAGCTCAATGTTGCCACTGCGACGGAGTGAAAGGTAATTAGACTGATTAACTGAAAATCATTGAGGAACTTTCATTCACTCCTTTGTCAGTGCTGCCTGCTGCACAGTGTCAAGATCATCCTGCTTTGCAAAAACCAATGAAGAAAGGTGAATAGAGGGTGGAACTATTTTGCCTTTTTTGCACCATAATGTGGAACATTTGCTATTAATTCTCAATACATATTTTTCCTTTTAAGGAATAGTTGCCATCGTCCAAGTTCCAACTCCTTGGTATTTCATATTATGCCAGGACTGAATTCTTTCTAGAAGAATTCTTTCCAAAGAAGAATGAACAGCATTTTGCAGAAGAGTTTTCAGCAGTGAGTATACCTGTGACTTTTAAAGCAGAACATAAAAGAAGAAAGAAAAAAAAGAAAAAGAAAATCCCTTTTACTACTGCAGGTGGTAATATGGCAATCAACAAAATCAGATTTTCTTCTAACAGTACAAGGATTACTGACATGTTTTCCTGGAGCCTTAAATATCTTGGGTCAATAACGGAAATATTTGGGCAATTATTCAACAAAACCAGCAAAAATATTTTGGAACAAAAGCTCTGGGTATGTAGACTTACATACTGAAGCATAAAATTAAAAAGTTATGGGTTGGGTATCTTACAGCATCTAATTCACTTATTTGTTTGTAAGAGTCTCTTAGAGAGTTTAATTCACTTATTTGTTTGCAATTCTATTCTCCAACTCATCTTCCACTTGAACAGCAATAATTGTCAAGAAATGGCAATAACTGTCAAGAAAAACATCCTTAGACTATATTGCTAAAATAGTTTCTGTATTGATCCACAAATTAGTTTTATTGAACTAGAACCAAAAATCCCAAATAATGATGCGAACTTCACTGAACTTGGCATTCTCTAAATGACTATATGAACACTTACTGCTACCAAAAGTAAGCAATTAAGGACTTATGAAAAAATAAAACAAATTCCTTTGAGGGAACTGATCTTAACCATGTATTTATATTTAGGCATGAATTTAAGCCTCATTCATGATAAAGAGACATAAGCTTATAGTTAAAAATCAAACTCATTCATTAAGTCCTCCTGCACTGCGAGCTTCATAAGAAGGCAGGCAAAACATTTAGTGGCAAGATGAAGAAGCCTAAGACAATGAAAGGTTAGCATTATCTGAATACAGAACAATTACAAAAACAAAAACAACAAAATGTTTGTTTAACTAAACAGTCGTCTTTTAACCTACAGACACATAGGAAATACTTATTTTTGGATTCTTACTGAAGTTCTAACATTTGTACTTCTATCCAGTGCAGGCATTTGGCAATGACTTAGGAATAGGTCAGAAGGATACAATAAATGTCAGTGCCTACATAAGCCTTTTTGTTTTTTAATAAATCTGTAAGTGTGCAAAACAAATCTAGACTTTCTCTTGCACTACTTCAAAAGTACTTTGATAGAAGAAAATAAAGCATTCCACAGAAAGAATTTCTCCTTACCAATGTACAGGGAACCTGGGTATCATGATTCCTCCAATGGAACGAATACCCATGGGAATAAAGGAGTTATATTATTTACTTACATGGAGGGAGTCAATATGGTTGCCTTTGGAGGAACATCCACGTGGTTAAATGAATGTGTGGTGTTCATGTGATTATGTCTTCTCAAATGATCTTTAACCAGCAAAAAAGTGTGCAGGCACAGACTTTAACATGGGCTAGCAACCACTGTCACATGTACCCACCTTATATTTTTGGCTTGAACACTTTCATCTGAGATTCGAGCCTTCATTATTAGTGTCACCTATGCAGGACCGTATTAACAATAACCTGCTGTTCAATGTAGCAAGAGTGCTAGAACATGCTAGAGTACTGTTCTTTTTGATACTGAACTTTGTCAAAGCGAGTATGCAAAAAAGAAAAAAAAACTATTTTTTATGACTGGGTGACAGCAATGGAATTTTTGAATAGTCAAATCAAGGGGAACAAAAAGAGCACTGATGAAAAGTTGAATGACTCAGATGAGGAAAAGTTAGTTGACTGTGTTCCACCAGAACTTGCTTTTTGGTTTGAAACACCATGATCTGGAAAGCAATATATTTGCATTTACTTTTAAGTGCATTATTAGCAGCTTAATTTTGAAGGTCTCTTGTTAAATAGTCTAGTTAAAAATTAATTGCTGTTTGATTGATATGAAAACAGTTTTGATTTAGCTTTCTAGCTGTACTTCTACTAAATGTCTATGATTTGCAAAGTAATTTATTTTTCTTGAATTATTATCACAACCGTAGAGTAATTTTGCTGACTTTTCTACTGAACAATTTGATTACTATAAAAATAAGCTTTGCTTCAGTTTGCTATTGATTTGTGTGTACATGCATTAAGATTTTACGGTCTGTCATTATAAGCTAAAATATGAGATAGTAATGTGTCCCGTGTCAAGGACAATGCAACATGGCATTGCATTTGGAGGATGCTCTGAAGGAGGATTTTGAGTTATTTCACCAGCAATCTAAGGACTAGGTAAACCATCACAGATTATCGCCCATCACAGCATATAAAGCCACAGCATAAGTAACTGTACAACATACGAATTCTCTGAAGAATATATTTTCACTTTCATATCCTAATAATGCTATTTACATCAGAAGTGCAAAAGATCATCTATTGCATAAGGGAAGGAGTAATTATTTATTAAAGCCACATAATAATTACTAAATATACTTCTGAAGGATATAATTAATTTTTTTCTCATTGTACATGATATCATAGGCAATTTGGAACTTTGTTCTTCCCTTTTTAATTGTTCATCTATTGTAGGAAAGTCTTGAATTTGGAGATGGATTTAAGAAACATGCACACAAACTATGATACAAGAATGTTAAATTTTGAAAAATAAAGTACAAGAAAGTTTGCAAAAAATACATTTTCCACATAATCTTTTATTTGATTCCACATGCATATATAATAAAAGTGCATGCTTTAACAACTTAATTTTATATTAGTGTTTCTGCACAACTCCCTCCTCATTCACGGCATTAGACAGTTTACAGGGAGGAAAAAAAAAAAGTGTGCTTTTAACCTGATAAATCTACTTACAGTCCTAAATTTCATTTAATCCCTGCACTGCCGAGAAAGCTCATAGACTGAAGGCATTTTATTTTACTGGTGAAGTCAAGTCTTCTGTTCAATTACTTTTTCCTAGACTAGGGATGCAGAGGTAAAAGGAGGGATTATCCATTATCCCTACCCGTTTTTATCACAAAGAGACCATACCTCCATTCACAATAAGTACAGAGACAAAAATCCAATTTGCCCTAATGTAACCTCACATATGAAAAGGCTGCTTATAACATCGTAGCTGTACGTGAAAACGATATGAAACACCAGGAATCTCTGCAGTTCGTATAATAATTTACAGCACATACTGTTGTCACAACTTAAAACTGACTGAAAATTGCCTTGGAAATTATGGCTAATGGATTGTAATAACCTTTGTCACAAATTATGCAGAGTAGTTTTGGTTAAGCATTATATAACACTATACTGCATTAATATGTTTATGATTAGCTATTTCATCAAACTGCTCAGAAACTGCTATTAATCTTAATGGATCTAAAGACATATATCTCATAAGAACTTTGATAAAGTCTCTTTTAATATAGGTGCGCTGGTTTTGGCTAGGATAGAGTTAATTTTCTTCACAGTAGCTACTATGGGGCTACGTTCTGGATTTGTGCTGAAAGCAGTGTAGATAATACAGAGATGTTTTAGTTTCTGCTGAGCAGCGCTTGCACCGGACCGAGGCCTTTTCTGCCTCTCACCCCACCCCACCAGCGAGCAGGCTGGGGGTGCACAAGAGGTCGGGAGGGGACACAGACGGGACAGCTGACCCCGACTGACCCAAGGGATATCCCATACCGTGTGACGTCATGCTCAGCAATAAAACTAGGGGATAGCCTGGTGGTGGGCCGCTGCTCGGGGACTGGCTGGGCATCAGTTGGTTGGCAGTGAGCAACTGTGTTTATTTGCATCACCTGTCTTTCTTGGGTTTTATTTATCTCCCTTTGTTATTTTCCTTTTCATTACGATTTATGATGATGATGATGATGATGATTATATTTCAATTATTAAACTATTTATACCTCAACCCATGAGTTTTCTTACTTTTACCCTTCTAATTCTCTCCCCTCATCCCATAGGGTGGGAGTGAGTGAGCGGCTGTGTGGGTAGTTGCCAGCTGGGGTTGAACTACAACAATAGGTCTGGTAGACCACTATTTAGCCCAAGAAGCTAAACCTTATTACTTAAAACACATAGGTACTTGACAGAGAAGCAGAGTTAATGTGCATCAAAGAAATCCCCACACGAAGTCTGGACTGAGCTCTCCCACAGTCAAGGAAATTCTAGAATTTTCTACTTCTTCACAGAACTCTAAGAAAGATAAAATTCTCAAAACAGGTATGCAAACATACTGACTTGAGACTGAAGAGAGAGATGGGAAAAGGAACTGCTACGTTGCCTGACATAACTTCCTGTGTTCTTTTTGGGTAAAACATAACCGGGCAGAGTTAATAATGCCAAACGTTGTTTCAGTTGTTAAAAAATTTAAACAGAAAAGTAACTTCAGATTGCACACTGGTTAAATAGTCAGCAATATGCAAGCAAACATCTACAGCTACCCAAATTTTTTGTCTGTGTTTGTTTGAAGAATTTTAACAGCATTCAGCAGATGCTGTCATTATAGGAGATTCCTTGATTGCTGTAGCTTTGTAACAGAAACCAGGATTTGCATACAAGTTAAGTAGTAGCATGCCACTCCTTGAAAGAAGGAAATGGTACTTACAAGTGGACTATTAATACCAAGAAATAAGGAACACCTGCTGTGTAAACATATTTAAGAGCATTGCATTGTACAATATTCTGGTTGCAATATTCCTGCTAGAAAAGGAGCATTTTTTACCCAAAACTTTCCTTGGCCTACAGAACTACTTGATGATATCACCATTTTATTTATCTTAAATACTACCATGCACTTATATAAAGTAGGAAACAATGATTGTCTTAAAATTTTCTTCTTCTAGACCATTTGCCTATACATGTAAAGTCAGTTAAGTTACAGATTTCATCAGTTTTTCATTACATTTTTTCATTACAACTCTTCATATTGTGTGACAGGTAAAAAACACAATGACAAACTTTGGAAACAGTCTTCTAGTTCTGGTAAGACACATGTTCATGCAGTTTCATTAATTCACCAGGAACAAAAAAGGTTGGCTACTGAGGGCAGGGAAAGATGGAAGGGAGAGAAGGCAGGGGTGGGGAGAAAGGAAAAAGGAAAAACACAAACTGCCCTACAGTCAGAAGAATTCTGTATGCCAGTTTGTGGAATAAATCAGAAACTGTTCCAACTGCCATCCTTATTAAACCTAATGATGTTCTGCACACATTGCAGGTATCGATTTGAACGGAGATACACAATTCATGGTTTCAAAACCTGCACTGCAACATTACTACCATTCATCTGCTACAGGTAACATGCTCCAAGATTAAAACAAATAGCATATTACATTTAAAGTAAGAGCATCTGCTGGAAAAACATCACAGAAAACCAGGTGTTGCTATATCAAATAATTATCAATCTTATGCTGATCTAATGGCACTGACAAGGTATTCAAAATGCAGCTGGACAAGGGAAGACACACCCATCCCATCGTTACTCACGAAAGAACTCTGGGTGATTTCTACTTTAGCTAAATAATCTTGAAATCTCTGGACACCTAACCAAACCCTACCTTTAAAAAGCTGTTTAGATTCATTACAGCATTCTGTCTAGCAGTAAAGGATTTATGCTCTTTCCTTGCCTTCATGTAGCTGTAGGATTTTATGTATCCTAGTATCCAGCAGCCCAGACACTGGCCACAAAAAAAAAAAATCTCAGTTGCTGAAATGTGAATACATTATCAAGAATACACCAGCACTACCATTCTTTTTAAAGTTGTATTTTAAAGATAGGATGCAATTAATGAAAGAAAGACTTCTACAAATATTCTGATTGTTTTCAAGATGCTACACACTACTCTTGCTGGAAAACTAGCATATCAAGGACTGCAAAACTACAGATTATTTGTGAGGGGGAAAGTAGTATCTATTTTAATTAAGTTTTCCAGAAAAATCTTAGAAAGCTGTAGGCGACACATTCTATTACTGAATCTTGGCTGAAACTACTACTGCTGGCTGTTTAACCACAAGGAATCCATTGTATTTTACTTCAATAACTAGCCTGATAAATAAGGTCCAGTTGTTTATTCAAAATACAAGACTCTTACAGGAGTCATATCCCTAAATCTTGACTAACATGAAGGATGTAAAAGGAAAATAACTTTTTTTTTTTTTTTTTTAAAGTTGTCCACATTTAATATTGACTTATAATCAAAGAAAAAAACCAAACTGGATGAAGACCTATTTTAGCACAGAAAAAACTAAGGGACACAAGAAAGAATCCGGTAATCTCTTTTTTTAACTTTTTTTTTTTTTTTTTTGAGACTTAGTAGATTATATCTTGTGGTAATATAAATATTTTGTTTGCTTGAGCACATTAGTCAACACAGCATTGCAAGCTGTGCCCATCCCACTTCTTAGCAAAGTGTTGGCCTACATATACTAACTTCAAGCAGAAGCAAGTATCCTTCTGGCACACTGATATTTCAGAATCTTTCTACTTTAGTCTTTAATATTGTGAACTACCTATGCAACTCCATACTTTTCTACTATTTGCATTTTTTTTTTCCTTTTTCTCTTTATTTTTCAAATCACTTCACAAAGTGTATATATTGTTGTCTTAGTCTTACTTTGAAAACTTATAGACATACAAAATACATCTAGTATGGTAGCAACATTAATTAAATAGTTTTCACAGAAGAAAAGTAGAACATAACCTAATAAGACTGTAGCACAGAACACAGTTCTTTCTATTAAATTTTCAAGGTATGCTAAAGATTTGTTAAAGATGGCTACTTTTCCTTGGGAAATCAAATCTATTACCGATTCAGATATTTTTCATATGCAAGAGAATCTGATGTCCACATACATGCACACACAATTATAGTCCCATCATAGGCTTCAGATACCTGAAGTCTGTTACCTTGATGTAGTCTGATTATAGTGAGAAACCTGATATTCTCTTACCTAGAACACAAAAAAGAAATTGTTTTCGATTAATTCATAGCATTGTTCAAATCATACATTTTGCAAATTAAAGAAGAAAGAACTATACACAACCAACAAGTTAAGTAGACTATTTAGTTCTAAAATGGGTATTAACACAACCCAAGAGATTTGACAGCATCTTCTATCACAAACTTGTCATTTCCTCTCCTTGAATGACTATAAACAGAACCTTTTCAGTCAAGTAAGGTCAAAAGTTAAATCTTGCAACAAAAATCCAAGATCCATGTTTGTATATATCTTAGTATGACTCAAGTTCCTATCTTTCAAACTTTGTCCAGCATGAGCGTAACACCACTTGTACAAACAGACATGCATATACAATTTTTTTTTGAAAATATAAAGTCAAAGGTAGTTTTTATACTCCTCACTCTACACTGTTTTGAGGGCTTTTTTGTTGTTTTGTTGTTTTGGTTTGGTTTGGTTTGGTTTGGTTGTTTTTTTTTTTTGTCTAATATGGCTATACAAATGCTTTGGTGTCATTTTGTCTTCCACTTTCTTTTCAATAGCCAGCCAAAAATGACAAACGTACCATGAGATTTTGTCAGCAGTATAAAGTGTCTTGAAGCTCAAACAATGTCTGAAGAAGTAGTGGCACCTTCTGTTTATGAAGAGTATAAACTAGGAAATGCATATGTTTGCAAACAATCTACCCTTTAAATGGTTCATATTCTTTTAAGCGATGTAACTTTAATGATGCCAGCAACAGACCAACTACAAGTTCTTTCAACTGATTGAACTATGGAATATATGGATTCCTGGGACAACTGAAACTTTATTCCTACAAGCTGTTCAACACCTGTGTGGATTACTGGGGCCTCAACCAAGACTACAAAATTGTTCACTTTTCACCAGAGTTCACCTTAGGAGAAAAATAAAACAAAGTACCCTTAAATTTAGAGCTGTAGGCATAAACCACCAGGCTCACTGTGCTAGAATTCTAGGGTGAGGGGGACTGGAAAACATCAACGAATTATAAAGTGCCATCATATTTATGATTTTGCAATAACTTGCATGAAATCCTACCACAGCTTTGAATTTAGTTTATCTCATCATGAGCAACACATCAAGAATTAATACATAAACAGCCAGTTAAGTATGTCTTTGTCTGAAGACAAAGCAAATGTTTATAGATAATTAGAAATCTACAATCTCTCTTCCTTCAGGTCTGTTCTGGTCTGTTGGGAAAGCTACTTCAACACTTTTCATTCACATTGTCATTACCCCGCCATTTAAACTGACTTCACTGATGCTATGAAATCCTGTCCACCTATGACTGCCTTGCTGCTGGTAATTTTCAGTTCTGTTCATCTCTCTTCTTCCCCATTATGTAGTGTTTCTACCTACCTAAAGGTATCCAATATGTTTTAACAAGCCACCATTTATCACAGGAGGTATCTAATGTTGACCAACTGCTTAATCTGAAGGCTTTTAAAATTTTCCTGTCCGACAGAATATGACAGAAGTTTCCTTAACTATCCTGATAAATTATTACTACCTCTTATTCAAACATGCTTTAAGAGCATATAGGCAGTGTGGAGACTAAATGAACTTGGATACAAAACCACTTTAATCACAAATACATGTGCAGTTTTATAAATTACATGACCCCTGTATCCCACAGAAGAGACAGCACAGTCTGGGAGGAAAGGCAAATGGGTCAGCACAGAGGGTCTGGCTATGCTTTCTGTAGCACAGGGGAGGACCACTAGGTCCCCTGGATGCCTCCTTCAGTTTCTCTCTTCCTGAAACTTTTGTGTTCTCCCTCATGTACCTTGGGAGTCTCTCATTAACCTTCACGTGTCTCCAAGAGCATCTTCCAGAGTGTCTACTTGGCATGCCTCATTAGGAGCCTCTCCTGCCACTAATGGCTGCCACTTTTTCTTCAGCAGGTGTACTATGGACTCCCTGACTGGATAAAGTTTTGGCAGGCGATGAGGTGTTTACCCCTGTTTCAGAGCCAGCTGGGGCTGGCACAGGGCACTGCACTGTTTCCTCCTGCACGGACCACCAATGCAAGCCCCCTGACACCCACTCTGTCATCTGCCTCCAATACATTGCACACCTCACCTCTCCGAAACATGCATATTAAGAATTGTTTGAAATCCAACCTTTATAAACTCTACTTTTGACATCACCACAATCTTAATATACATTTATTAAACTCTGCCCTTGTCCCTGGGGCCAGATAACAGCAATTAACAATGTACAATGTGTATGTATGCTCAGACTGGGGGGAGGGGGGGGCGCAGATTGGGTATTGTTTCTGACATGATCAGCACACGTTGGCAATTCACTCACCTGACAAACTAACACAGGGTTTTGTTGCATTGGATGAGCTGCCCAGATGGGTTTACCACATTTCCATCTGTGTTGTTTTACATCATCTTATCTTTCCTCACACAGCATCATCCACGATCCGGTACCATTTAATTTCCAGTTTGTGCTGCAGCTGGAACACATCCAACACCATCCCTCTGCCACTGCCACCACATCAACCTCGCGACTGCTCCCTTTTCCCTGTTCACCATTTGCACACCCATCTCAGATTGCACCCTCCCAGCATGTGTGGAAAGCCACCTCAGCAGGCCTTACCATCCTGTCCTGTTTCCTCACCCGTGGCCCCTGGGGGGCACCCATCTTCACTCCTTCTCCTGATTTTATTTAGTAACTGTTGTGGGGGTTCCTTGCCCGCGCAGAAAGAACAAGTCCACACCATCCTGCAAGGAGGAAAGTCAGAGGTCCCCAGAGTCTTGATGCCCAGCTGGGAGTAATATTGTTTCCTAGGTCATACCTCTCTTCCTCCAGTTTCCACACTTTTTCCACCACAACCTAGGGTGCAAGAGCACAACCCCACCTACGGGCCTCCCCTCTGGGGACCAGGAGGGGTTCTTCTTTTCTTCTTTCTCATTCCCTTTATTTCTGCACTCAAACGTGTTGCTAATTCTCATCCACACAAACCCTATTTGGGGCCATGCAGGCCCTGGCCTCACTGCCTGGCTTGGGCTGAAGCCTGCAAACCACCAAGGCCTGGGGCAAGGTCTGCTGTGAGCGCCCCTGCCGCAGCTCCGACCCAAATGCTGCTGCCACGCAGCTGAGGAGCAAGAGCTGCTTGACCTCCTCCCGCCCCATCACCCTGCATCCCTGCCACCCACCCCAGAATGTGAAAGGGCTCCTATATTGATAAGACATTGCTCCAAGTTCATACGAAGCAATTAGAGATTCCACTTAGGAAACCACCAGTCCAACCAAAAGAGGGGAGGGTCCACTGTTCCCTTCATCATTGGACCTGAACACTGCTGCTGGATTTTAAATGAAGGATTCAGTTTGGCGGTAATGCTAGTTTCAGATCAGCAGTGAAGGCTGGGTGAGCATACCCAGACCATCGGCCACACCAGCACTTTTGTGATCCTGGCCCAGAATCACCAACATATCCAGCAAGCACAAGTTGGGGACAATTTCTTCCAGCACCAGCAACTGTGTATCTGCTTAGTGCTTTCTCCCCACAAATGCTGCAGTTTCTTCACGCTCTGTTTATGTGGCCATGCGCTGACTGAAAACTGCTTGGTGACATTCCCCAATCTAAATGTCAATCACTTAACTGTTTTCTGTTTTCTTTTTAAACTGGATCGTTTAGACAGATCTGGGTTAGTTTCTGGTAGTAGCAATGCTTGAAACGGCACAAGAGAGGGTGTAATAACTCTCAACGGGGAAAGGAAACTAGCTTTGCTGGCAGAGGAACCCAACCTTTCCTTTAACCTAATTCCATTTATCCATTAGGCGATCTAACTAATTTTCTCAGTGAATGGCTGTGGAACAGGGGACAGGAAAGCTAACTTTCCTTCTCTCCTGTTATTGAAACCAGTGGAACAGAGCTTTCTTTAAAAACACTTCTGTTCCTGCTCCCTCTGTTGAGTTCATAATTCTTTAGTAATGACTAGAGGTCTAAGTATTAGCTCCCAGCATATGTAGGAACTAGTCTAGGAACATTTCTTTTCTAAAGCTACTTTTGTAGATTTTCCTTGATAATTGTGACTAGGAGGTCAGGGATGAGTGATGGTCTTGGATGGGGGGGAAGGCAAGGGAAAAAGAAAAGGAAACATTCCCAATGGTAAATGATTTCTAGTGTTTGTTTCTGTGATTTTATTCTAGAGGAAAGCTGTTTGGCTTCACCCACATAACTTCCAATAAGAGTTTTATTACAGTGGAAGAATTATAGAATATTCTGCCAAGAATATAAACTATTGGGGTTTTTTTAAACAACAAAGTATTTAGATTTTAAATTGTCAATGTGTTTTATGTAGTGGTTACTAAATACTTTGAAGAAGGACAAAAAGTGCTATAATCTGAAAATATTTGAAGATAAAAAAATCGAAAATATTTATTTTTCTTTCATGACTGAAATAAATTCAGCCAAATGACAATGACTTTGCAAAACAGTAATTGCTGGAATATACAAATGTAATCTTCTGTCATCATACCTGGGTACCCTGCACTACTACAAACTGTTTAAATTCATTATGTCAAATCCACTAATGCTCGTAATTATTAAGAAGCCAAGGTTTCTTTGTTCTTTCCAAACAAATTTTCCTAAATTTGTAAAAGTGCTGTCACTGTAGATATTTTCAAATCACTTGGCTTTATTATTGATCAATCTACAAGTTACAAAGAAAACTGCTATTCATATCTTAAACAGTCCTTTTAGAATATAATTACCAGAAACACCCATGTTCCATCAAGCTTTTCAGCGCTCCAGCACCCTTCCAACAGCATCTAACCCTCCATGGCAGTAGCCCTACCAGTGGCATGTTAACACTAGGCTATTATCTTTCTGAGCCACAGCTGCCTATGCTGGTGATCTCTGGATGCTGCCATCAGTGACCTCTCCTTACAGGGAATATCAAAGGGAACTTGCATGCTGAATTCTCATTGGGGTGAGCAGAACAGATTCTGAGAAAGGAAGACTTTGTCACCCTAAAGTCCTGCTCCTACAAGTGCTGCCACAGTTCTACACATCTTCCCTATTCAAACAGTGGTCATACCATTCATCTAAGACATAGAAGACAGGAGCTCCAGAGAAATACTCTTTCCATTACATCCTTCTACCCTTCCTTTTCTACTCTTCCTATCAAACTGCAGAATCAAAAATGTGTTTGTCTTTGCATTTACGTGCATTATTCTGTTTTTATTAATGACTTGATAACATAACTGCAGCCATCAGCACTGTCTCTTTCATGTTGTGTGAGAGAAATTTTTAAATGGTATTTGTGAAAAAGAAATGGATTATAAGAATGCATATGGGGATATATTGCTTAGATCTGAAATACCAAAACATCTGCAGTTTTTAGTAGCCAGGACACATTTTATAGAAAGGAAAAAAAAAACAAAACAAAACACAACAAAAAACCACCACCACTAACAACATAGGATAGAGTATTATACCCTGTATTTTCAGCTGAGAAACTGAGCAGCAGATGTTGGTGAGCAACAAGCAATTTAGTTGTAATAATTAGTAAGGAAAGTGCTTTAGTGTGAGATAGCAAAATGACACTGACATGCTCTGATTTGACACAGTCAAAAGGAGCAAAGAAAACTAAATCGAGGAAGAATTCTGTGTCACATCGACTGAAAACCACAGGAAATAGCATGAGGAAAGAGCATCACTGCACATTTCTATAAAGGTTTAGACTTCGTTACCATACGATTTAAAGAGATCAGAGCTTTATAACCGAGATGTAAATTGGAAGTTAAAGGTTTTATGATCTACCATCCAGGAATAAGCTAACTTCAATTAATATCCGACCAGTTAGCAATCAACAGCAGTGCTTATGGCATTGCACAGTATAAATTAGTAGTCTTGAATAAACAGATACATTGTTCTTAAAACCCAGTTGGGAAAATCCACTATAAAATACTCCACAGTAACAAAACAAAACATAATTTTTAGTTGTGATCGCTACTGATGAGTCAAAACTAATATAAATCACAAGCTACTCTAAATTACCTTCCCTTCAGACAGATGCCTTATTTAAGATCTTAAAAACAGTATTTTTATATATTGAATGTTAGCAACCTATCTTAATTTCTTACTGTGGATTAATCCTTTGAGTTCAAACCCAGAAGACAAAAAATAAATATTCACACCTTCACCACATTTGTGCAGACAGCACAGATACCAGACTTGCTCACAGTTCTCAGGCTGATCAGGCCTGCTCGTATCATATGAATCCTCCTTGAGCTTGACTTTGGGTTGACTTTGAAGTTTATGAGCTGAAAAGCAGCTAAATTAAGCAGAACAAAACAAGCAATGACAGCTAAAGAAGCATTAGACCCAAGTCTATCCATTCAATTAATTTGCAGTTTTACTCACTCTTCTGTTTAACTGCTTTGTCAAAATTTCGACAGAAGTACCATATGATTGAATCTATGCTATGCACAACAGGAAGCTAAATATCTGTCATAAGGACAAAATAGATAATTCTGTACAACAAGACACAGTAAAAAAGAAAATCCCACTCAAACTCTTACCATTTTAGTTTAGTTTTCAATGTATTCTTTTGTCCTTTACTGGCAATTTTAAATTTTCTTATTTTATAAAGAAAGAAATGAAATTAAGACTCATAAAGAGGCAGCAAATATTCAAGAACTGAAATAAGGAGCAAATGTATAAATTCAAAAAGCCTTCAAGGGAAAAAGGCATATGAGACTCACAGGGTACTGGCAATTCTTCAGCCTCATTATAATATCTGATAGAATTCATCAACCCAAATAACATGTGAACCTGATTAAGGTATGATATCAGTCCCAAACAGGATAAAGTGCTATTTCATTCAGGTCCAGCAGCTTCATCCTCAATTACTTCAAACAACCCTCACTTGCCTTCTCAACCTTTCAATCCATGTTTCCACTAGAAACATTGTACATTGATAGAATAAGAACACCAGTCAAAGATTAGTATAAAGACTACAGAACCCTTTTATTTTCAAACAGATTTTTTTTAATTATTATAAGTGTGTAAGTTATCAGTAGAAATGACACCTACTATAACTGTGTATTTCTAACAGAAGAATGTGAGAACCCACTTCTTGCTTCACAAAGCTAGCTATATTAAGAGCAAAAGCAGTAGGATGAAATGTGTTGGATAAGTTTAAAGAAAATGATCAATAGGCCTTTAGGAGTATGTTCATATAAAAGATTGCCAATTAGTCTTGAGTCCCATAGAGAAAAATATACTTTGCCTTTTTTTCTTCCCCCCTGCCAGAAAGATAGAGCACAATGTCTGTATAGGGTGTATTGTAAATTTACGTAAGGCAGGAGGAACATACGGCCCTACTACTACATCTCTGCTACCACTGGCAGGGTAAATCTACTCCTTATATCTGGCTTGCGTCTCCCTACAGTGAAGACAAAATCAAACAAAAAAGTGCCTTACGCCTTCTTTGTGCATCTCCTTCAGTAAACACATTCCACTTAAGTCCCCACAGAGTTCCTTATTGTTGTGGAGAGATCCTTCCAGTAATCAAGCTAACTTAGGGAAAAACATAGCTTACAACTTTGTGAAAAATATAGCTTCAGTATGTCAGCTGTGTTGCTACGTCTAGCACAACTTGGCAGGCTTTGCTGCTTGCTAAGTTGATGTGACTGCACTTTGAACAAAAAACTAAAGAACTTGAGCTAAAGAACTTCCAACAAACCCATCCAGGTGCTATTTTTTTTCAGAGGTATTTTATTTGTACTAGATGTGGACAGATATTTATGGGGTCATAAATACATCTTTTGACCCAAGTACAGTCCCACTTCTGTTCTCTAAATCATAAAAACTCTAGAACAATTCATAGAAAACAATGAGGGAAATTGCATTATATTGGCAATGTTGCTCCCGAAATAGCTGACTACGCATTCCATTAACTGTATTTATTTTAATATGATCAAGATGATTAAAGTATGCTGAGCACTTCATGAATGTAGTATTACAAAGCACACGCAGTAACAAAATCTTATTTTCCACAATTTAAATTTAAGCACTGACAGAAATAATTCCTCTTTAGAAAATGATTTTCTGACACGTTTTGAAAGCTCGGATGCAGATGTACTTATCTGTCCTCTAAACCCAAGATAAACAACAGCACAAGCTTTTCTGCATGCGTGGTTGATTTTCAAATCATGCCTTGAAACAAAATAATAATTATATATAACTAGAAACACAGAAAGATGGCCCTAATTCACACTGCTGACTGGAAAACCATTGCCAATGACTAAATCAGAGGAATAGTAAAAATACATTTAAAAAAACCCCAAACAACTTTGATATATGCATCACAAAAATAGTTTGTACCTACAGTTTGACTTCAGCTTAATTTCCATTACTTAGAACAATACACCATTAGTGTACAAATCAGCTTATTATGCCTCAATCTTGTAAGAAGTGTTAGTAGAAATCAGAACCATATACATTTTGCTTAAGGACTAAACAAAAAAAACAAAAAAAGTTGAGAGTATTTTAAAAGCATATATCAAGTTAAAAAAAAAAAAAATGTTGGATCAAACCAAAACATCTAATTTGTCAAAAACTATTGAGATCTTTCTCCATCCAAATTTCACTCTTCTGTTACAAAGATTTTGTGGCCCAACAGACAGGCTTGTAGCCTTGTCTCTCAAAGCCAGAAGGGTCAGATGTAGACTCTCAATTGCAATTTGGGTAACAACCTAATTTACATGTTTACATTTTCATGCTTAAATTGTAAGGTGGGCAGATCAGAGAATTACAGGTTACAGGATACACTGGCTAAATAATCATATATTAGGACCTATACCATGAATTTCTTTTGAAAGAATCATAGAATCATAGAATGGTTTGGGTTATGAAAATAGCAGAAATCCCTCTCCAGAGTTTAAAGTTAACAAATAAGCTTTTGATTGTTCTATATTGTTTAATTCTACTTTGCATACATCACATTTCAGTTGAATTTATCACCACTACCAACATCACCTTTTAGAAAACAATTTTAGAAGTAGACCTAGATTTCTCAGCTTCTGTTGCTAGAAAATTCTGATGTATTCCACTTAGGATTACTAGTTAGCTTTCATTTCCTTTCAACTTTTGTCTCTGGATAAGCTCAACTATTCCCAAGAAGAAACACTGATCAAGTACATTTGTCATGCGAGCAACTATAATAAGGTAATTCATCATAGTCTGTCAGAGTCTTATTCCAGGAAGACTGCTGCATTTTTATCCTTACTTAAAAATCTTCCATCACTCCTGCTGAAAATTTTGGTAGACACTTTGGATATGTTTAAAAGCCCTTCCAAACTGATAGTGGCAGATAATTAAGTTATCAGCTATCAAAGTCTTTGTTCACTCTCTGCAATGTTTATGACACCATGAACCTTTCTGGCTGGTTTAATCTGACCTGTTCAGAGTGTGTGATCCCTTGTTTCTTCCCTTTTCCTTTCTTAATGGTAGCCAGTGACAAATGTAATTGACTACAACAAATGAAGCTCTTCTGGAGAGTCTAATTGAGCAATTTTGTTTTCTTTTCAAGGTCTGATCTCAACCACCTCCCGCAATCCATTCTTCAGCACTGCAGTAGCAAAAGAGTTAGGTGAAGGCAAAGCAAGTTAGATTTTAGGTTTCCAAACAGAAGAATAAACCAACACTGGCTCAGAGTTGTGTGTGGGTGAAGGTGGGAATTGTTACTTAGGCTGTCAGTAATGCTCAGCTTTTTTGTATATTCTCCAGTCAAAATTGAACAATTTTTTTCTATAAACTTGGCATTTCACCAACATATTGGGTGCAAAATTTCATGTACTCTTCCTGTATTTTCTCTTACATTACTCTGTGGATATAAATATTGTCTTTCAAAAAAATTCTGCTTTTTGTTCACAAAAAATAGGTCATGTAGTTTTAGCACTGGTGAAGAATCTCACAAATGGAAATGCACTGAAGGAAATAAATACTGGGAAAGAAGCAGGTTCTATTTTCATCTTCCAGAACAGCATTAACAATAGCAAGGAGAAAATGACCTCAATCTTGCAGATCTATTACCTTACATACAAACACAAATGGGGCATAGTTTTAATCCCTGCACCTCGTCCATCAGCACTTTTATCGGTGGCTTTTCAATATAGCCACACAAGCCTAATGACAAAGTGATCTTAAAAAGCTACAATCAATTTCCACTTCAGTCACAGCTGTCAAAAAGGCAGGGAGAGAAGTTAGATCTGATAAGTAAAATTAAAAGTAACATCAGTTAAACCTACCAGCAGATACATGTGCTAGATTGCAAGCAATGACATGCAGTCTGTGTGTAATTGGTTTATTAACAGCATTTCATTTATGAAAGACAAAGCAGAATGCCACAAGACTTATCCTGAAGCAAGGCTTCATCAAGTGTGAAAGATGGGGATTCAGCATCAGAAGATAAATGAGCGCTGTTCCTAACACTGTGCAAAAGGGTAGGAGCCCTGATAGCTCTGGGTGAAGGAAGGACCATTCTTAATGCTCACTTGACTTCTATTAATAGGTCTTTTGTAGGTCTTGGATGAAAATGACATATATTACAACTAAGAAGTCTAGGTATGCAAGAAGCCAAGTCAGTAATATTTCAGTCTGCAAAATACCCCACCCTCCAAGCATTGTTTGTATTTGTCTCATATGGAAGAAAAAAAATCAATTTAAAAAAAAAAAAAAAAGACAGAAATAGACTCATACACTCATAGATTCTCATACGTTTGGAATGAAGAACATTTGTATCCATTTCACTTGGATTTAGAGTTTCTAAAGTTTGGTCATTGAGAACATTTGAGGAAAGGGAGATTCAGGGGTTAAAATAAACATTATTTTCAAACCAAACATTTAAGTAGTATCATGCTTAGTCCTTGTTTCTTGTCTCCTATAAAACACACACAGCGTCACTTCCAGTTGTGGCTAAAAAGTTACAGAAACAAGATTTCTAGTGAAGATCCTGAAACAATTGCACATTGAAGAATGCAGCTCATATTGCTAATATTCATTCCAAATCAATATAATATATAACTACACCACCAAGCATATGCAGTTTGAGGGACAAACTTTTGACCTCAGAGTATCAGCAGAACTTAGTATTTTCGGTCATATA
>VZTL01056687.1:28563-56007 GCA_013400535.1 Scopus umbretta | reverse complement strand
CATTGCAAAACCTGGCCTGCCACCAGCTCCTCAGTGCCAATGTGAAACAAGACGCGGCTAGGGCTGTGGAGGGCACTGGTGTCAAAGTGATGGCTTCTTATTCAAAAGTGAGGGCTATCAGTTAAGAACTGGGCAGATCAACAAGGAAAAAAAGAAAACAAGAAAACCCACAGACGGTTTCAAGGCCCCTGCCTGATCTGCAGAAGACTAGCTGCTGTTTTAACATCATTTTTCTGTGAAGCTGAGAAGGCCTGAGGCTAATTTCAAAAGCAGAAAATCCTAACAGGGTAGCTAAAAGAAATGTGCCAGTGAAACAAGGTCTTGAAGGAGTAGTAGATGTCCAAGTTTTCAAAGTGACAGTGAGAGTTCAAGGGGCCAACAAGAGAACACATTCCCCAGCCACCGAATTATGGTATCTTTATCCAACAGCATTTCTAATTATCACCTCTGTCCGGAGTTTGAAACTAAACTGCAAAGCTTAAAGCAGTGACTACATCTCAGTACAGATCAGCTTCTGTTTATTAAAAACCCTTCATGAATCAGATCTGCAAGCATGAAAATTTTTATTGAAAGCCAAAGCCTAGCTATCTTACCAATGACACTGTAGATTTGACTCCTGGAAGTGTGGTGGGCCCACGTCAGACAGTCATTTTCAACTTCTGTGCTTTGAAAAGTGCTAAAAACAAATTAGCCCTAATGCTTCTCAAAGGTTTGTTAACCTTGCTTGCTCAACAGCTGCTCTCTGTTCATTTTAAGGCTGAAAAGGAGCTATAATGGCCTTGGTGTTGCCAGAATTTGGGGAGCGGCACTCTAAAAGCTTCAGACCAATTTTCCTTTCAGTGAAGGATGATTGGCAAACATTGGCAGTCTGAGGACATTTACATCGTGCAATGATGAATGCCACAGACGTACAGTAAATAGGGCTGCTGCGAAATTTAATGGCTGCTTTAGATGCTTCATTTCATATTAGAAAAGGTCACCCATTGTCCTAGTTCACATGATTAATGTGAGTTCCTGTATCTTTATGGGATATTTCTACAATATGTGCTTTCCAAGTGACTGTTTGTTCGTCATTTCAGACTATACCAAGGTTTACTACTCAACATGAATTTAGATTTGTTGTTGAATACAAGCAGTTTTCCAGCAGGCTTGTGTAAGCTGTCCTACTGGGAAGAGGCTTATGTCTGGGGCCTAAACAACACTTGTAGCCCACTTTAGTACAATTTACTCCAGCAGGATGGCTGAAATTCATGCTTGTAGTGCCATTTTAAATAAACAAATTACTAAATCCATGCAGCACTTCTCTACCTGCATTCTCTGAATTTGAAACAGGATGTGTTTTTTTTTTTTTTAATCATTGTTATTTTCCTGAGGTCTGGGCAGCTTAATGCCATCCATACAAACAGAAAACATTAACAAGTTCTAGTTTCCTCATTCCAAAGTTTTTCATCTTACACCCACAATCTCAGCTCTCTACGATAAGTCTCATTGCTGGGATACTGAGCAACGAAAGACAGGCCTTTCTTCTAACAGGTAGGGACAAGAGCCTTTGAATAAGACCTGGGACAGGTAAGCAGTGCCACATTTGATATAGGAACCCCAATCTGATTTAGGAACCCTCAGTCAGCTACTGTACAAGTACAGTTCATACTTTATCTTAAATACTTACGCTCAATGTCCTTTACTCAGAAGTCCATCACTGGACAGCCAAATGAAGCTGTTCATGAGCCAAAAATGGAAGAGAATAATGAAATTAAAAGCCATGAGATATTTATCTGTAAGCTGACTACATTTCCCAAACAAACTATATTCTTTAAATGATTCCACAGTTGTTTTGCATTTCAGATAAGAGCTATCCTACCCACAGTCCCTCAGTCCATAGTTATTATCAGTATTTTCCCCGTTGCTTCACAGGCTTTTGCAGAGGGAAGGCACTAAACAAAGAAGCCTAAACTGCTGAGCTAAATACCTACCACAGAAGTTATACTGTGTATATAAGGTATATGTAATACAGCCGTATCCATAAGATAAAATGTACCAATTTTATGACAACCTAATGTCACTGACAGGCTATTCTTTCAAACTCCTGAATTATTAAAAGGTATGCCAAACCCATGAGGACTTCTAAGAGGTAGGCATTTATATAACGATTTTCAGATTATTAGGAAATAAAAATAGAAATAGGCATGAGACATGTTTCATATATATTATGTCTGAGTCTCAACCTAAGAATCTGCAGCTTGATTTTGATTCTGAGTTTTGAGCCCCAAGCTTTGTTTAGCCTCCATTTATTTCCATAGCTGCCTGTACACCCAGTCCAGCACAAGCATTAAAGCAAAAGAAATGACTGTCAGCAATTGAAGGCTTTTACCCAATATTCTATAAGGTTTTACAACTATGTCTTCCATTAAAATAAGATCAGCTTATGTTGGTATACTAAACTGCTGAATATGGATAGCAATTATTTACCACAATTTAAAGACATTAAGAGCTTGTCAGAATCAAATCAATTCTTGGTTAAGTAAGCTACATTAATAATTGCCAGTTGATGAAACTAATATGGATTTTGTTTTAAACTGAGACAGAAAGAAAATATTCATCTTCCTTGCCATTTTTATGGAGTTATTCAGAGAATGAATTATTGATTATAGGCACAGGATGAGTGAATAGAGTGTAGATGTTTAGGTACTTGTCAAATTAAGAAGTATGATTACAATCAAATGCAGAATTACGACAAAAATGGGTGCAGTAGCTGACAGTTCGTTGGCAGTGAAGAATAGATACAAATGGTTTGAACTCATTGTAGAGAATCAGGTAAAATGAGAAGAAAATTCATTCAGGGTCCTGCACAATTCAGGAACAAAAAAGTCTCAAAGGCTAATGTCAAAACATTACCAAAAAGATACCATCCCCTCCCCTATCTTCCATATTTCTGGGAGAAAGGTCCCCAAGGTGGCAGGCCCTGTGCCAATACAGAGCTTCTTGTGTTCATACAGTGAGTCAGCAAGGGATGGGAGGAGAAGGCAGAGCCTGGGTGGCCACCTGCTCTGGAGCTTTGTTTTGGCACTGCAGTGCTCTGAGTAGATCAGATGCAGTTGCATAGCTGTAGGCCAGTGTACACTGATTAGGGATCAAACATTATTTTTTGTGCAAGTGCTTTTCTTATTTTTTAAAATTATGTATGAGGGAATTATAGTATTAGAAATAATTTGCCTTCAAATGTTTCCTTTCTATCAAAGGCCATGTTCTCTGTATTTTGGGCTATATGTTGGTAGTCCTGACCTTTCTTTGTGAGATAAGCTCTCCAGCTACTTTTATTTTTCAACTCTGCTTATTAATAATCACACAATGATGTGATTTAAGCAACAGAATAATGATAAAATAAATTGTTACTTTTGGTTATTATTATAATTTGTCGGTGCAGCTATGCTTGTGTTGCTCGGGTCACCATACTCACAGCACTGTGTAGCAAGCATAACTTTTGATCAGTGGGTATGTGAAAAAAGAACCTACTGTTGACATTTTATCTGGAACATTTTCATGGGGCTACTGAGAATGACATACAAACTGCTCCTTGAAAGGTCATACATATGTGTGTATTGATTTAATATTTAGAGATGCTTTCAGCAATCAAGAGCGACAGGATTCTGCAAGCACCTTTTAAAAGCTCCACATGGGTTTCTTTTCGAACTGCAAGTACAATGTTCACAAAGCTAAATTAAAATTGCAATTTAATTCTAATTATGTATTTACCCTTTAAGAAATATTGAGCATTGGGAAGAAATTCAAGCTCATTTTTGTTTGGAAAAATGAATCTCAGTATTTAGACTACAATTATAGTTCCTCTTTCGGTCACTAACCCCCTGATAGAGTTAAGTGAGTAATATTTTACTGTAAAGCATTTACACCACAAATAACATGTTATATTCCAATATATTTCAAACCACTGAACTGAGATTTTTTAAAGCCGACTATACAGATATACAGCTGTGTTTATTTGCAAATTTAAGAAGATATTTTCATAGGAGTTTACCATATAATGGGGAAGATTTTAAATTTTCATTTGCACAAATACCATTAAAATGAGATAGTAGATGCTTGTCAGTTATGAGTAAATAAATCCTAATCCTTGAGGGGAAAATGGGCATTGGATTATCCAGTGCAATAGCTCACTTGTCAGCCCTTTGGATAAACTGATGATTAAGGAAAAGCACTTTGTAATGCGTGATTTAACCCTGCTGATTTCATTACAATGATCTGAATGAGACACATATGATGAAGTGACTTAAGATCCATGAGTCTCTGGACTGTAAAAGGAGAAAACAATCTATAAAAGGAGCCTGGTGAGACACGGGCTCCCCCCAACTTGAGACCCTGCTGATCCCTCATAGCTTTGTTGTGAAGGACAATGCTGCGGTCTGGAGTCTAAAGAGGACTTGCCATAGTGGTGGTGTTAACATTATTTAACTTACGGTGCTTGGTTCTCCAAGCCTGGTCCACAACCTTGACTAGAGTGACAACACAACAGGTAGGGAAGCCAGGTGCCTAAGAACAAGATTCACAAAAAACCTCCCACTCAGCTCTAACTTCCCACACAAAATCCTCTCCCTAAAAATCCAGAAAAAAAACCCCCATGTTATTTCTCTCTTGTACGTTAATGTTGATCAGGTAGCTGTTGGAAGAGTGCACCAAGCTCTATGCAAACCTCTCAGAGAAGGAAGAAAACATAGATCCTAATCAGGTTTGGGCATGAACTGGGCTCTGGACTGCTTAACCACATCTCCTATGCGTTCTGGTCATGCTCAAAAACAACTTTTATGTGCGGGAAGCTTGCAGCAGCCCAGGTACAGCGGAACTGGGCAGCAGTTCAGCTGCAGTCCCAAGGACTGCAATTTTTCATTGAGAAGCGCAAACTGTAGTTCAGTCACTTTTAGGATCTGTGCCTAAGTTTACTGCTGGTGTTTTCACTCCAGTTTCCACACAACTGGTCTGTAAAAAGGCCACTGTAGGGGGTGGAAAGCAGAGGCTGCCCAGGAGACGGGAAACATGGATAAAGGCAGAGGCATAGCTGGTGGGCGCTTGGGCTGGAATGCACCTTGAGGCTGCAGTGTCATCATCTCCAGGTGGCTGTGTTCCCACACCGGTTGCTGAGCTGGCACAGCCTTTTTCTTTGTAAGCTCCACAGAGGCAAACATATAGAAGGGTGTGAAAGTAAACATCCTTTCTGCATCTCACCCATCCATTGATCCCACAGCCCACTCCTATCTCTACATCCACGGGTGCAAACTATCATCTGTCACAGCATGTGCATCTTCCCAGAACAGATTTTTCATGGCTGGAGAAGAAAATCTGCACATGGATATGTCTTTTTGGGTATATATCCTGTAGGGTAAAATCCAGGCCAAAAGCATATCTTATTCCCTTCCTTTATATGCCTTTTTAGTAATTTCAAAACCTGTCCACCTCCGTAATTTTTATGGCTGTTTTTCATACAACTTTTAATTAACAATAACTTTTCACATTAAAAGTTAATTAATTTTTTCCCCCATAGTGAATCATTGGTCAACAATTCTCAGCAAGTCTTATTAAAATCCAGTGTAATTACTCTCTACATGTCCTGAGAACATTATAAACACTTGGTTCTTATGGTCACAATGATTAAAGAATTGAATTTGCTGAATATTATTGTTAGAGCTTACACATCCACCAAATCAAATGTATTGGTCCTTTGTGCTAGACTTGTAAAAACTACACTTCACCGAGCCAAGCTACTCAGCTAAATCCTTTCTATCAGATTGGAATTGGAAAGGACTGTGGAGTTTGTAGGAAAATTTGTAAGTGCCATTCTTCTTTTTGTTCTTATTGCTTGGATTGCTGATTGCATTCTCCCTTGTCTGCCTCACTGGATTTTCCACCAGGGATTTACGACAGTGCACTGTATAAAGAAGGAAATAACAAAATAATTAATGACCCATTGATGCCTGCCAATTCTGAAGAGGTTATTTACCTGGGGCTTTCAAGTATTTCATAATTACTTGACGCTACTGACTGCTTTTGCCAAGTCCACATATTTCCGTACACCTGCTGCAGACTGCACAAATACATTCCAGGGTTCCAATTATGCACCGGCTCAGCCCAACACGTAGCTCTTCCACTCAATTTACGATGCTCACAGGTGTTCCTTAGGATTCAGCATGCACTGCTCCACTCATCACATACCTGCCATCACTTCTTAAGTGTCAAAGGCTCATTTTGCCTTCTTTGCCTCCTTGCTCTATATACTTGCACATAAATCACTCCTATGTTAGCAGTGCACAAACTGCAAGATTCTTGCCATGATGCTTCACTGAGGCCACTTTGCAATGAGTTTAGAAAAAAAACAGGTAGAAAATTAATTATTTAAAATGTAGAAGACCTCTGGTCTATGTTTCTAAAAGCTGGCCTACATTTACAAAATGAAAGGCCTTTTAGCCGAACTGGATTAAATGCACAAGAGATCTCCTCGGCATTTAGTTTCTTGATAGATTTTGAGACAGAAAGACCCCCACCCTGCTGAGTGAGGATCAGTGCCTTCCTCAGTCTGAAGGCAGGTCACATTTTTCTTGCTTTCCTTATAAATCACAGGTGTTACAGACCCTTCACATCCACCCACTACCCTGCAGGTATTAACATTAAACCCTGCTCTCCATTCCAGATGGGCTTGATTTTGATTGACTGTGACCTCCTCCATACCAGTAAAGGTGCCCCTTTGGGTATTGGTGCAAGTGATCAGGACAACTGAAACCTGGTTTTACAGAAACAAGGATATACAGTCTGTCTCCTTTCTCAATCTAGTAGCGAATCTCGGATCTATTCACAGTCTCTCTATACTGATGACAACATGTTATATTTCAAAAAGTAATCTGATACAGAAAAAACAAACACATCAAGACTGTCATAACTGAAGAAAAGGGGAATTAAAAGATGTTTCCCTTGCAGGACTAGTCAGCAGTTTCAAAATTCAACCTCAAGGATTTAGGTGCAAGTATCTACTGTTCAAATGATTCCAAGAACTGGCCAACAATAACAATAGCCTTGAAATTTATAGCCCTTTAATGGAGGAATTGTGGTAGAATGACTAACAAGTCCCTGTCTCAGTCTTTAATAGCAAGACCAGTTCTCCCCAGGATATCCACCCCCAGGAGCTGGAAGACAAGGGAGGGGAGCAGGACAAACCCCTCATAATCCAGCAGGAAGCAGTTAATGACCTGCTACGCCACCTGGACACTCATAAGTCTATGGGGCCAGATGGGATCCACCCAAGAGTGCTGAGGGAGCTGGCAGAGGACCTTGCTAAGCCATTCTCCATCATTTATCAGCAGTCCTCGTTAACAGGGGAGGTCCCAGATGACTGGAGGCTTGTCAGTGTGACACCCATCTACAAGAAGGGCCGGAAGGAGGATCCAGGGAACTACAGGCCTGTCAGTCTAACTTCAGTGCCGGGGAAGATTATGGAACAGTTCATCTTGGGTATGCTCAATGAGCACATTCACAACAACCAGGGGATCAGGTCCAGCCAGCGTGGGTTNGCCAGGCCTTGAATACTGTGTTCAGTTTTGGGCCCCTCACTACAAGAAGGACATTGAGGTGCTGGAGCATGTCCAGAGAAGGGCAACAAAGCTGGTGAAGGGCCTGGAGAACGAGTCTTATGAGGAGCGGCTGAGGGAACAGGGTTTGTTTAGTTTGGAGAAGAGGAGGCTAAGGGGAGACCTTATTGCTCTTTACAACGTCCTGAAAGGAGAGTGTAGTAAGGAGGGTGTTGGTCTTTTTGCCCAAGTAACCAGCGATAGGATGAGGGGCAATGACCTCAAGTTGCGCCAAGGAAGGTTTAGATTGGATATTAGGAAAAATTTCTTTACTGAAAAAGTGGTGAGGCATTGGGACAGGCTGCCCAGGGAGGTGGTGGAGTCCCCATCCCTGGGGGTGTTCAAAAAACGTGTGGATGCGACACTCCAGGACATGGTTTAGATGACATGGTGTTTGGGGTTGATGGTTGGACTAGATGATCTCAGAGGTCTTTTCCAACCTTAATAATTCTATGATTCTATGATTCTATATGCACAGCTCCCCATGAGCTAGGTCTTTCTTTTAAAGGGAGGGAAGATAATTTTCCAGGTTTTGCCTATCAGCCATTATCAACAGGCAGGTTGATTATAGAGCACGTATGAAAAGATGACTAAGAGATGAGGGGGGAAAAAAACCAAAACCCAAAAGGGAACTGCTAAATCATAGCCGCTACGAATCTTTCTTCCAGTCAAGATCTCGCAGAGGAAAATGTGTAACACCAGCTACCAGGGGAAACTATTACAACAGGGTTGTGTGCTTTTTGCTGCTGTTGTTTTCCTTTCCATCAGTGCTTTGGCTACCACTTATTAGACCATTCCTGACACAGCAACATATCCAGGAGACATATTTGGACAGAGCACAAAGAGACAGAAATGCAAGAGGGGAGGACAAGACGAGCTCATACACTGGGACAATTTTGCACATAGATGCTCTTCAGATCAAGGAAGTAAAGCCTGTGAAGAGGTTAAGGGGCTGAAAAGGGGGTGATATTAATTATCACACGAAAAATCAGTTGCTACAAAAGCTTTAAACTAACTTGTTCGTCCCTTCTTTTTTATTACTTTCCAATATTGCTTATTTCCTCTCAATCTAAGAATTGGCTCATGTGTTGGCAGGAATTTTTACTTGCAAAAGGAAGAACAAAACCTTTTCTAAATCACAGCTAAAATCTAGCATCCACATTTGCTGATAAACAGAAGCAAAACTTGCACTTCCTTTGAGGACAGACAGAAAAGTGAGATGACAAAAGCTGTGAGAAACTTGATAATAACAACAGTAACACTGCGTGGCTGAGGCAAGAGTTTTAAACTGCTTTGCTCTCTGTGTGAGCTCATAGCAATGTTAACTTTTAGTTTTGAAAGTCACAAAAGAAAAATTACACCCTTTAGCTGGGAATGAAAATGCGCAAAGACACTGTGAACCCACAGTAAACTTTCCAATGCAGAATGTCTGCTCTTCCAAACCTGCAATGCTGGGTGAGACTTGCACACTGTAAGCAAAGCACATTCCAGCTGATTAGGTCCTCCATGATGTGTTTTTTAGCACATGAACTCTTGCTTCCTTAAAAATACTGCCATAGTTAATTTTAATGCTTGTCACATAAACTATTAATAAGAGGATTCCAAAATAGTGCTAACACAGCCAGTTGTAAGCCATGCTATTTTATTGCTAAATACTAAGTGTAAATATGAAAATGGGATTGGAACAGGCCTGGCTCAACATTGTTTAATACTGAGTGTAGAATCTCTCCTTCAGAGCACACGTAACCGTTTCTCTTTCCACATTACTCTTCCCCTACATGTGTTTGATACGTGTGTAAATGCATCCCCTAGCCCTGATGAAACAGATGCTCATATAATATCCTCAGAAGGGCCACTTTTCAGAGGGAAATAAATGACAGCAGTGGCAACTGCAGAACAAACATGAGTTGGCTACTGCAGTATTGTCACGGCAAGGATTAGTCCTTATGAAAACTCTATTACATTTTGTCATATTTGTGACTAGGCAGCTGTGGAAACATGTAAGAAGCCTACACAGATTTTCCATTTTCTGCCAGATCATAAAAACAAAGCAGCATAGCTCAGAGAAAGGAGGGTACAACATAAATGATGTGGTAAAGCTTAGCAAGCCTGTTCAACTTTATGGCATGCTGCATAAAGGAGAAGCTTCAGAGGTTTGTAGTTACCCGGTTCTCCAAGGCAGCTAGGTTGAATGTCACTCACTGCTCCACTGAGGGAGTTCTTGTTTTAGCATTTGCAAGCTGGAGAGCCAGAGTGATTTCAGCACACAAACTCCCAGAGCATGCCCTTCTCCATCTAAAAGCTCAGCAGCAGCTATTGGTCATTCCAGATTCACAACACAGCCTGGACCCACCTCTCACACCTTGCTTCATGGGCTGGAAATGCTGGTTGTGTGCTGCTGGTCAGAGAGTGCCTCACGCACCTGGTTGTTCTCATTTTCCTTCTGCCCCTTCCCCTCTACTCTCATCGCTGCTCTGCTTGCCTAGTGTGGCAGCGGAAGAAGATTAGCAAAGAGAGACAAGCTAAATGAATCTTCTTTAAGGCAGATATGAGAATTTCACTGCAGTGCCATCATCCCTTTTTTCAGCACTGAGGTAGCAGCAACCCAAGAAGAAAAGCACAAGGAGGATCAGGAGCGAGGGAAAAAGTGGTCACTGCTGGACTACAAGCTCCTGTAACACCCTAATCTCCCACAGAGCTCTGCTATCCTCTCCCTCCACTCCCAGGTTATGTGTATACAGATACCCACCCATCCACAAAAGTATAAGCCTTTTACTAATGCAGCTTGATAAAACACCCAATAGTAATTCTTGGTTGGTTTTGTGTTTTTTTTTCTCCCTGAAATGGCCAGAAGTTTCTCAGGAGCTTATCTGAATAGGTTTTCTGAGGAACTGCCATGAATCCTTGCACCTTCATTCTCCCCTAAGAACTGTATAGTAGCTTGTATGTAAAAGATGAAACAAAAATCCCATTAGTAACCAAACAAAAAGAAGAGACACCACTGTTCATGCTTCTCTGCAGAAGAACAAAACAAATAGATGACAGATGGTAGACACAGCTTAGGCAATACAGGAAGTTGCTCAGAGGCCATGGTTGTAAATGAAATATAAGACTCTGTGGAACAGAAAATAGAATTAGAGGTTGATGATTGTTATGGAGTGGTTGGTTCTTTTTTTTCCCCAGGAAACTGGAATCATGTTCCCAGTATTCAATGCATTAAGTGGCTTCATTTTTCATTTCACTTGTGCTGACTACGCACCTGAAACTCTATTGGTATGGCATTATTTTGAATTTCCTGATTTCAGGACAGGTCCCAGAAAATCTAAACAAAATATCCTGAGATGATTCTAAGACATCCTGAAGAACCACTGGGCTACTGCTCATTTGCCACTTTCTGTTAATGAAGTCACTGCAACATGACATTCTGTCATCCAAAGCAGCAAAATCCTCATTACGTGCTTCAACAATTTAAGCTCAGCTATTTATTTTTAGATTTAATATATTTCCTCACTTTTTGTTGCTCTGCTTCCTCTCTTTGGTCATGGTGAGTGTCTACATTAGTAATTTAGTTTAGCTGTTTCATTCCACAGATCTGTTCCTACTAGGTTGCATGCCCTGATATATCAGCAGTACCCAATACTAACTGTTAAATTTGTCCCAGCCATTTTATTGAACTTACCCTGATACTCTGTGGCAAATTCTTGTTCTACAATGCATTGCCTATTTATTTTTCAAGTGTATCATAGACCTTGCCTACCTTGCTTTCGCAGGAGACCCTATTATTAGTGGTATTGCTTTACATGCTATTCCCACATAAGTTACAGACTATAAAGTAGTCACAGCAAATCTGCCAGAGAAATGGAGAAACAGAAACAGAGAAAGCTGTTCCTCGATCAGCCTTTCTTTTTCTGCTAAAGAAGTTTGTTTTCTGGACAAGAAAATGTCATTAAGGATGTTTTTACTCAAGCAAGAAAACAAGTGAGCAAAAGGTTGGATCAGAAAAAATAAACATCAGATAAAGTGTGGCAGAGGACTCCAGATAAATTGCAGAATAATTACTGTCAATAACCTGTTATTCATTTTATTGTTGCCAATCTAGTGGCTTTTCATTGTATAATATTGAGATAAGAGATTACTGTTGGGAATTACAGGGAGGAAGACAGGAAGGATAACATCCAGCTAGCCAGGCTGTAAATAATCTCAAAGTCAGGCTGCATTTGCAAAAACCTGACAGTGGAACTGCATTAGATTGTACTAAGATCATGAGAACAGCATGAAAATGCCCTGAATCAATCCTATGTACCTGTCTACCCAACTAGAGGCTAAGCAGTGACAGATGTAGAGCATCAGTCTCCCTCAGCATTTCCCAAGCTGCAACCAGCCCTACCCCAACCACAGAGAGTAAATAGGGTATTTCCAGGCTGGAAAACTGCTAGGAGCAGCTCTGCATCCCAATCCTCCATGTGCATGTTGTAGAACTGTGAGGTAGTCAGGACTGAACAAAGAGAATAAGATAGCTCTGTGTAAACTCCCTCTTAGCAAAGAGAAGGAGCGGATTTTGGGTGGGTCTGTCTCAGACGGCTGTCACTACTGACTGACAGGCCAGCAGATGTAGTTTTTGCTAGGTCTGTGACCCTTTGTGTTATGTTAAGCTTATCACATGGCATGTGCACGCAAGGCAAGACCCAGAGCACTCTGGATTCAAGCAAGTCTTCCTGACCCTTCAGGGAGTACATAATACAGCTCTGCCACGAAAAAATAGAAACCCTCTACTATTTCTTTTTTTAAACAGGCAAGGAAGCAAACAAACCTCTGTGTCCTTCACAACTGTGAAGCTGTGGTGAAGGGATTCTGTGTACCTGGCAAGTTGAGAGTACTCTCGCTACCTGTGAGAAGGTAGAAACCCCAGCAGTGTTCCTCCCTGCACAGACCCTGGGGCTTTTATGGCAGCTGAAGGCCTTGTCCAGCTGTGCCCACCTCCCCAGAAATGGTCACAAACCACCTCATGCAGGGGAGGGAGGTTTCATGTCACCTTCATGCAAAGATGTAGATTCACACATGGAAAATTGTAACTGCAGTATCTTGGGATAGCGACACAGAGTAGATTAAAACTCCTTGATTAAATCTCGGACTTCCATGGAAACAACTACTGTTCAACATCCTCTTGTGATGAATCTATAAGTATTAATTCAGAATGGGTAGCTGTTGAGGGCTACCTGACTCCTCCGGTCCTTTTCTGCAGCAATTCATACAGCCACGGTAGCAGTAATATCAGTCTGTGTATGGAAATTTCCAATCCCAACTTCAGATTGGGGTCCATGTTGTGCACCCACAGAAAATAACCAGCAGGGTGAGACGTAGGCTCAAAAATATTAAGCACTTTGCGTAACATCCAGATAAGGTTGTAAATAGATTGTAAATACAAAACTGGCTGAAAAAATATATTCAGGGGAGTTACTAATGGAATCGATATTGTGCTTTGTAAGGATCTGTCTTGTGTCCATGAGCTTTTGATATTGTTAATGGGCTGGATGACAGAAAAGATAACGTTTCCTAAATCTACAGGTTATACCAACATGGAAAGAGAGAAAGAGAAGAAAGAACTAAAATTCTGACAAATTGGAAACACAAACTGGAAAAATGACATCCACTTTATTAAGGACAAGTAGAAGCTTCTAAACTAGGCAGAAACAATCACTTGCATGAACACAGCTGGTGAACATCTGGACAGGTAGGAGTTCTGCAGAAAAGAACTTGAGTTATGTGTCACACAAGTAAATAATATCAGGCTGTTGTAAAAAAAAAAAAAAAAATGGAAGCAGCATATTGCACTTTGTAAACAGGAGTAAAAACTGCAAGAAAATGACATTTTTCTTTCAGTTGTAAAGATTCAGGTGAAATACTGTGCACATTTTTAGGTACTGTGCTAGAAAAGGGGAGTGGTGGGGCAGAAAAAAGAGTAAAAGTGAATGCTAATAGACTCAACTTGCAACACAAGAGATTTGGCATAGACATCAGGGAAAAACTTTCTAGTGGTAAGTATAGCAAGGCACAAGAATAGATTGCCTGGGAAGCCTCCCAAAATAGGTTGGCATCTGTCAGCTAATGATGTAAGTATAGTTGATCCTGCTGTGGGTAAAAGGATGGATGGGATTTTTGACAAAACACAGTATTAAATATACACTTAAGCAGCAACAAAAAATGCTACTGGCTGCTAATGATCATGTTACATTGCATAGCTTAAACCGCAGTCAAAAATTAAAACGGAAGAGTTTTACCTGTTTAGCCTCCTACAAATTTTTTTAAAGTTTTTTTAAGTCCCATGCATAACACTTACATGACTCCAGCTGTGTACTAAAGCTCATATCTTCCAGAAAATAAGCAATCTCCCCTCTGACTACTAATGTTTGCATGGAGACAAATTATCTGTGCACATGGCTGTAGCCTTACAATGAAAGTCAATGTAATATGAAGAATAATGGAGGACAAAATACTGAAGGAATTTAAACCATGTCTTCCTTTATTTTTTTTTTTGGATAGAGAAGGGGTGTGGTTGTGCGTGTGTGTATGTGTGTGCATGCACACACACGCAAATACATGCAGTGTTTCTATGCATATACCCATTCACGGTCACACTCATATCGTACCAAAGATATGTTTTATTTTGTTGTATTTTTTTTTCTTTTAAATGATATTAAAGGACTCTGGATTTACAT
This sequence comes from Scopus umbretta, assembly GCA_013400535.1. Taxonomy (NCBI): domain Eukaryota; kingdom Metazoa; phylum Chordata; class Aves; order Pelecaniformes; family Scopidae; genus Scopus; species Scopus umbretta. The sequence continues at coordinate 41,666 of VZTL01056687.1, read as the reverse complement.
CTGCACAGTGTTTTTAAGTAGCTAATGCCAGTTTGAGTGTGGTGGTCTCAGTACCAGTCTCTCATCCACACAGGCAGAGGAAATTTTTATAGAAATGGCTGCAAATGGTTCTTTGCACTGAGTTACAATCTAAGCAAAACATTCACTGAGCACACACAGAGGTGGTCTTATTTTAAACCTCTTCCTTCATCTCCATCCAAAGAAATCCTTAGCAATTGCTATATCCGGGCCAACCTTTCATCTCCAGCTTGTTGTGCAATGTTATTGTACTAGAAAAACATAGGGAGAATATTTGGATAATGGATTATACTTTTCAATCTGAGGTAATTCAAAAGGTTGAAGGGATTTTTCTCAGTGTTACATCCAGTAAACAGAGTATCACCTTTCAGCACAGCCAAGAATGAAAATGTTCAGCTGAAAATGTAAACATGTTAGTAAGTTATGAATGTGAGGAAAGGAAATGATATTGTTTTGCTATAAAGGTTCAAAATAACCACTGAAATGGCTCTAAGCAAACCTCAAATCTTCCAGTCACATGCAGTTCTCAACACTTCTTATTTACCCTGCTATTAGGACTAAAAAAAGGAAACAGATTTTTATATTAAACAGCTTTTTCTCTTTTAGAGAGATTCAAAAATGCTTTAAGGGCTCATATACAGCAATCAAATACAGCTATGGAGCGAAGCCACAGTTTCAGAAGTGCACAAACTGCATGTGCCAATTTTTCTAAACGCTTAACTAAAAACTGAAGTTATAAACCCAGTAATGCCACAGGTTATCACAGGAGTGCCTGGAAGAACATTCTGTTACTGTGACATGGAGCTATGAGCTCCAGGGCTATGGCAGGTCATGTTCTCAACTTGTGTCAAGGATCCCTTGATTAAGAAAATAGTCCAGCTAGGAGATATTTAAATTTCCTCCAGCACTTCTGCTGTCTACAATTTCACGTGAAGTTAACCTGAGCTAGGGCGTAGGGTCTTGCAAACCACGTTACTGAAACTGTCTTCTGCCACTAACTGATAAAGTCTTTAAAAATGGTGACCTTCTAGTGCTCTCTTGGTGGAAGTTTACTTCATAATAAGCTGACGGTCATCTCCTGCACCTACTCTGCTCACTGCCGTTCCTCCCGCGTGCTTGTACAGAGCCAGGGATGTGTTGGCTGGAAGGGACCTCTGGAGGTCATCTGATGCTACTGCCTGCTCAGACCTCCCTAGGTCAAGGTGATAATGCGCAGTTTTTATACATCTGCCATAATTTTCTTTTCTTTACCTCTTTCCCTCTTTGCCTCAGCTGGGGGTTCTTAAGGGTGTCAGGAACTTCATGAACACTCAGACCTGCAAAAACACATGCACAGTCTTCTGTACCACACGCTGCAGTCTGCATACAGATTTATCACAGAGCCATCTGCATGAATAGCCAAAATGGTGAGACTACGCCTCATTATTATGTATATATGAATGGCTGCTCAGGTATGCAGGAGAAAGTGGAAACTCTCACATTTGGACCTACAGGGTTGTCAAAGTGACCTCTTAATAGACTGGCAGGGTCTGTAAATATCATTCATTCATTTTATCAGCTTATTTGTTAGAGCTCGAATCTCTTTCTGATATGTTTGCCTACTCCCAATTTTCAAAGGTCAGTTTGGGTAGTATGAATCATATTCATGATTCACAGAATTACACTCCCCTGTAATGCTGCCAAGAAAACAAGCTGAAACACAGTATAACAGTCCTAGGATTAACATTCACTCTTTACCAGTTATTCTGGGAGTTATCTCTAATGCTGCAAGAAGAAACCACTTGTATTGCTACCACAAGTAGCAAGGAGATTCAAATTCTGGTGAGCAAGCTGTCTTCAAGCTTGAGCAGCTGCCGTTGTTCATCCATTAACTATAGGTCTTGCTCATACTGTCCCTTCATGCTTACTGAGTTTTGATTGCTTTGGCTGGGTGTAACAGAGAGACTGTGGTTATCAGCAAACACTGTCGATCAGCTTATTTGTCGACTCTGGTGCAGAAATTCACTGGCTTGGCTTTGTACTCCGTACACAATCCTGGTAGTGCATTGCTCTGTACAACAAATGTGTTCCTCCATATTCTTCCTTTCTGTTGCCAAATCATCGATACTGAAACGGTGTCCTGGTATGTGGTGATAGAAAGCAGCACACAGGCAACACATTTAATCCACAGTATTTTGTTTCTTCATTTTCAGTTTACAACTGGCTGTTTCCAAGTGACGGATCTATCAGTGTTTACCTTCAAATTAAAAGATATAACTGCCTGGAATTTCACCACTAGATATGAAAGCTCTGTAGTAAATATGCTGCCTTTGGATATGAAGTTAAATTAGCTTAGTGCGATTGCTCTGTACTGTTAGGGATTAACTTGAATACCACCATATTTCTAGATATAGAAACATTTGTCTATTAATTGCCTGTTTAACATTACATATTAAAGACATTTACTGCAGCCTGGTATTAAGGTAAGTAAATACCATTTTCCCCTCCTCAATGCAAAGACCAAAGAGCATGCTGTTTCACTGGCCTACTACATACAGCCTGCCTGTGCCCCAGGGCCACCTGCCTGCACCCCACGGCTGCCTGCCTGCCCGCTGGGCATCCCGCAGCCCTGTGCAAGCGATAAGCACCAAAGAGCTGGGGGGGTCTGACGCCAAGTCTCTTCCCTTCACTGTGAAACTCAGCTCTCGCCCTGATGATAGCAGTTCCTGCTTAGGCTAACTTACTGTGTTTAAACATTTCTATTTTTCCTTGCAACGTTGCACAAAATGCTGCACAACAACACTTTCCTGAGTGTCTCCTGCTTTTCCATGCATGCCACATGCCTGGCTGCCTGCAGATACCTTCCTCAGGACTGTGAAGAGCCAGCAAAATGTTCCTCAGAGAGGTTTTGTTGTTCCTAATGGCCTTCTCAGACAGGCCACAGTGGAATTAGGAATCAGTGTGGTGATTTAATTGGACAGCTTGCTTTATTTTCTACACACTAGAGATTTTCCCTCCATCTGCTTTCATGGGAATCAAAACTATAGTACTTACACCGAGAACTTGGACTGAAATTGATGTATTTTACTAGCATGAGGGCTGAGTAGAAATGAAAAAGCCAGATTCTGAAGGAGCGGTATTTCTACATGATTCTCAGTGAGTCAAAGCTGAATGCTGTGAACTGTCCTTTTTCTTTCTTACCTTGGTACCATCCAAGAATGCCTCTTCTTCAGCCAGACTGCACATGGGGACATTTAAACTTGGGTATGAAATACCCTCGCCTGACTTTGAAGAAGCTCCTGAGCTCTTTCTGCAGCATTTACTTCTATCAGTGTTACTCCCTCAAGCTCCCTTTCCACATTCGCAGTGTCCTGATGCCTCGTGGTTTGCTGGCAATTTACAGTGCTAATATTTAGCAGTTGCTTTTCAGCAATAAGAAAGTATAGAATTATGCCAGATCTCTTTCCAGCGATCTTTAATGACAGGTAAGCCTACGTTTCAATACTCAAAGTGGATTGTAACAACAAAGCATGTCAGGACTAAGGGCAGAAATTGGTTTAATTGCACAGAACACTTTAAATGAAGAAAAGGTTTAATGCTACTTTGACTAAGTTAAGACAGCGTTAAATCAGAGATGCTGTCTACATGTAGAGCTAATCAGATCTTTTAAAATCCTGCTTTATATAAATTAACTTTTTGTATAGCAAAATATCTGTTGTTAGACTAGATCCATTTTATTCTTCAGTCAGAAAAAAAAAAAAAAATACCCCTGGATTGATCGAGAACATTTCCAGTTTGAACCACATTACTTAGCAGACATTGATTTTGTTAGTCACATGGTGTTCCTATTACCCAGCTGAGTGCATATTCAAGCTCCTTGAGCAACAGTGCTTGCCTGGGCAAAATATAATATTCGGTTTCCAAGGACACTTTTAAATAAATTGCTAAAATTGCTTTTCTACAAATGTAGAGGACAAAATCCTTTTCAGTTCAATGTTCACAGAAAAAGAAAACAAAAGGAGTAGAGGCAAATATTGTTGCTTTCAAGCCTGCTCTACATTACAGCAAGTAAACAGAGAATGCTTTTATTGTCCCCAATCCAAGATTTCAAATATCTCCTCTTTCTGGATTAGGAGGGAAAGAAGACATTTCAAACTAGGATGAAAAAGAGGCCGCAGCACATGGTGGTGAGGGTCTCCAGTTATGGAGGATCAGACTGAGTCTCAATTACCAGTTTCTTAGCTCTGCAGAACAGAACTACTACAGGAAGAACTGAGTCAATACCATCACAACAGAGCTGGTGGCAGAGATTTATGCTACTGATTTGAATTAGTGAGTCAAATCCTGAAACTTTAAGCCCCTGGTCCTTGTTCTAGCACAGGGTTATTGCTTATCTTGGGACATGTGCCTTGTTCTTTCCAGAATCTCCTCCTTATTCCCTTAAAAAATTTTGGTCTAGAAAAATCAAAAATTCCCAGCAAAAGATAGTTTTGTCATACAGGTGCTGTTTTAAAGGAGATGGTGAGTTATGTGAAGATTGTCTCCTTATACCCAATCTCAAGTTTTCCAGTGGATTTTGCCATCCAATTCTGAATGAATGGAAGTGTGGCAGGGAAAGCTCCTTCTCAGAGGAGGACGAACAACATTTTTAAATTGCATTGCATACAGAAGGCTCACTATATCAGGATGGTTCTTCACCTTCGAGACTACATGAATTCAGCCTCTCTAAGAGTCATACCTTCCATTCATCCAAAGGCAAAAGTTCACTACTGATATGCATTAGGAGTGAGGTCCTAAACAGAGCAACCACACTACAAACACATTTTCTCATTTAACTCTGAGTATCTCTAAACCTTACTGTTTAATAGATGAAACCTCTTCAGATGCAAAGCTTTATACACAAAACAGGCACCACTAACAAAATGTTGTTCTGTGTCATTTGGCAAATCAGGAAACTGCTGGCCACATTAATCAATGGGGAGCAATCACTTCAAAAAGTCCACATTTCTGACTAAATGTACGCATGTTGAAATGAATGTGAATGGATAATAAAAAAATATTTTCACACTTTACTGACAAGTAATGGTAGAAATCATTATCCTAATGGCTTATGAACTTTTTATGTTAGAGAGTGATGTACAGTGGAAATATTATGATCGGCAGCAGACTTTCTATTCTGCACTTGACATAATAAATTAGTGGAAATTATTAATGCACAGCATTTCATTTCTGTGTATATTTTATGTTAACTACAGAGAAAATACAAGTGATGTTCTGTCCCTCATCGAGTCTTAACCTCAAGTCTTTGTCTACACTAGCATAACAGTCTCTCTAGCTACACTGGACTAAAACCAGGACAGCTTCTCTAATGTGGATGCAGTTAAATCTTTCATACCAATAGAGCTGTCCCAACAGGAGGAAGAGAGTAAATTGGCTTTATATCTTATCCATGTCTGCACCACTGCCATCAACAACAGAGACCTGTTTCATTTATTTGTAATTGTAATGTGATTGGTATTTTCAGCATATATGAATAGCTTCTGTGTTTGGATCAAACTTCATTTATAAATTGACATCAGTATTTCACCACCACCAACTCCACACACATTTATTAACTCGATGCTGTGTCTAACGCTATCACTGATATTTAAGGTAAGTATCACTGTGCTGTTGGGAAAAGCCAATGGTGTCCACATGGACAGCTGCTGCAGCTCAGCAGAATCACAGCAGCATATCAAACCCCTGTTATTCAACTATGCATGGAGTTGCAACAGCCTTGAGCTATGGAACCACTCAAGGTGAGGGATCCTACATCACCATAACTTTCACCCCCTCTACTTGAGGTGGTTCTGCCAGTAAAACCCTAACACAGACAGTTATGACCTTGATATCCTTGCCACTGTCACTTAGGCTGTTCTGCTACACCACCATGAACTACTTACCTATTATAGAGGATTCAGCTACAGTTAAAGATGCACACTATAGATACATTCACAAATTAATTTGTGTAGATCCTTTATACTCACATATCTGTGTCTACATTTTTGGGAAAGGGAGCCCTTAGAGTTAAAGCAGAGTAAAAGAATATGGCTTTACAGTCCATAAAACAAAACGTTCGTGGCCAACTGCCTTAAAGTAAGAAAGAGGAGGGGTTTGAATTTTCTACCACTGTTCTGATGTGTTGTTGACCTGGAGAGTCAGAACTCAGCCAGCTATCCCTCAAAGAAAAAAAAAAANAAAAAAAAAAAAAGGAAAAATAAGCAAATTGCCACATTTTCTTAAAAACACAGTGATGTTTTCAAAATCTAGAATAATTACAGCACTTCAGTTAGATTGAGCAATTACCAAAAAGAAAAAAGTTTGACATTCAGAATCTCTCTTCCAAACAGCTTTCTCATCAGTGTGTCCTTCCAGCCAAGTAACCGTCGTGACAGGTCAAGGAAGCTTTTGTGCTCCTCATGACGGCTTGCTCCCAGCTGTCAGTGCATCCAGAGCCAGGAGGGGACAGAAGGGACATCACCTCTAGGGATGCTGACGGAAATAGACATTTGCATGTAGGGCTTTGTTCTTATTGGCAGGAAAACACCTTTGAGGAATAAAGCCTAGATTACACAAAAGCATAAAAGCAGAACTCCTTTTTTTTTGTCTGCAGGTACTTCCATTAAAAATGTTAGGGCCTGCTGCTTACAGAGGCCTCTGAGTAAATGAGAGTCTGCCCTCACACAACTGTGGCAGAAGAAAGGATTCTCAAAGCAGAAGTTGGCACATGCCGGTTTTAAAGCTCCTTGCAAAGGCCATACGTATAGCAAAAATCATGTGCAAGGCATTGTTCCTCTCGTGCATGTCCACACATGCATGGAATGCATGTGTGCAGCCTGCTGAGCCCGTGCTTTGCCCTGGGCAGCCATGGCTGCATTTCCATTAAACAGCCATGCAGCAGCAGCATTTGCGTGACACCACAGTCAGACTAACAAAAATGTGATGAATTACGTGGCTTTCATGTGAGAGCTGACTCACACCCAGCTTACTCACAGCACAGTATGCTTCCTGTGCTTGGCTTTGTAAATGTACCCTCAGAGACGCTGCAGACTACTATTATAAACAAGTAAATACAGACAAGTAACTTTTTTCTGTAAGCTTCTCTCTCTTCCCTCATTTCAGAGCTTTCTTCCCCATCAAGCCTTGATGTCTTGCTGTCCATTTCTCAAAAGCCAGGAAAGAGTAAATTTAGATTCTCTCAGGGATAGCCTTACAATGAGAGCATGCACAGTACTTCAGAGGAAAGAAGGAAAAAAGCTTTTCCAGCTCACATAAAATCAGACTTTTTAGTTAAATACAAATTCTCTGCAATTATTATTCTCTAGTATTTCAGCCGACTCAGCTATTGCCTATAAACACAACTGTTACCAAAAGAAGATCAGTCTCCAGAACAGTCAATTTAACAAAAAGCTGGAGTCTTGTAAAAGCATGAGCAGAAATGCAGCAGCATTTAACTGAACCTAAGAGAGGAAATAAAGCAGTGACTTAGTGCCAAAAGACTTTACAGATAGACAGTAAGCTACCAAGCACTGCTCCATTCACTGAAAGAAGGAAATCTAATGTATATCACACAAATTGAAGAACAGGACAATAGGCAAGAGTTCCTCAGCTAACACTGAGCAAGCTCCAAGGTGTCTCTTCAGCGTACCAAGAGGTAAAAGGCATCAATCTACATGTATTAGAGACACAAAGGACAGGAAACTGCTCTGCTCTTGCTAAGGCTTCTACTTGTGTCAGTGCTGTTTGATGCCTGTAACACCAGGCTAGAAGAAGCAGGAGGGACCTAACAAATCCATCCACATTCACTGAAGATGAACTCAGGAGTCTTCCAGTGAAGGGGTACTGTTTGATGAGGTACACCTGCAAGGAAAAAAATAACTATTCCTCTCTTCTCTACCACTGCATGTCATCAGGATCTTTTTCAAGGTCATTTGAGACATGAATCTGGCTTCTCAGATGCAATTTTTTTCCTCTTAGCTGTATAACAAATTACATGTTACATTAGCTGTATAACATATAGCAACATTGTATAACATATTCTTGTTAGCTGTATAACAATATTGGACTGCTTAATGGCGTGACCAATATATTACAGATGTTCCCTGAACTGGTTTCTTGCCGGTGAAGTTGAATCACCTGACTCATGCAGGAGGGCAGTATATAATGATGCTGGTTTTTTGCTTTACAGCTAAGGCAGGCAGGCAAGGATGATACAATGCCTTCAGGAATCTTGACATGATTGATATGTGTTCATATTCCCAAGTGTAATAGTGCAAAATAAAACTACAAGGAAGTAAGCTCTGATCAGTGTGTCCTGTAAACACTGTAGTAGCGCTGGTTGCATCCCTGCTTTGTGAAGGCAGGAAAGACTGGCTAATACACTAGTGGGCATACTGCTACCTAGCTAGCACAAACAAACCCTGCAAACGTTGCCATTAAATAAAAGAAAAAAACCCACAACTAAACAGTCTGTCAAAGTACTATCAAGAGAAGAGAAATATTGAGGCAATGTCAGTCTGGTTGCCACCAGGCATGGCTTGATGTTTGTGGAGAGTGACATTGTGAAATGCTCCTGAGAAATCTCCCTTTGGCATGGGGGAGAGTTTTCACATTTACCCTAAAACCACTTACTGAGCTATTTGCACTCACTGCCACAAGAGTTTCTGTCAAGAGGACAGCTGGGAGCTCTGGCAGGAAAATGTTTCTTAGGGTGCCATTCACTAAGAAATATATGATACAAGCAATCCAACTTTTCTGGGTTGTTTCAACCATAATGCAAACATCACCCAGTTTGAAAACACAGAGGTGCTCTGGATGGAAAACAGAATTTTGAAGAGACCAAAGGGGAGCCAAAACCAGTGAATGCCAGGAGAAGCATGTGCTCCTTTTGTCCTGCACGGCAAGGATGAGTTACTGCTTCGAGAAGATTTCTCCATTCTGCAGTTCCAAATTGTAGCAAAAAGGGAGTTAGAAATATTTTAGTGAGTGTGAGGAGGAAATAGGAGCCTTCTCCAAGTGGCAAAATTGCCCATGCTTTTGGATACAGAGTCAGACTTTCAGATCAAATTTTCTGTCTTCTGCAAAATTATTCTGCAGAAGTGGGAGGAGCATGGCTGGGCATGTTAGGCAAAGCCTTGCATTTTAATGCTCTCTCTCCTTCACAGTTCTTCTTCTGTAAGCAACAAAATCATCTACAAAACATGTTTGCTATTCATTAAGACAATGATTTTGGCCCTGCTACCCTCCCTGCTTCATTTACATGATCTATTGAAAGTCACTCTGCTGATGCTAATCACATACCACCTTGTTGACAATCCAGCTAATCTGATTTCCACTCAAGTAATGCACTTGGATTGTAAAAACCCTGGATTTCAGGTGTCTAGCACAAAATTCAATGCTACCTGCAAGTTTTCACTAACCAGAGTGCTTCATCAACGCAAGGTATCAGTGAACTTCTTACTATTGTCCTAGCGCAACAGCATCGGGTGATTGCTCTTTTGAGGCGCTCATCCCAAATCTTAGCTGCACAATTCACATGCCCACTGCATACGCAGTCTGGATTTTAAAAGGTAAAAGCAATAGGGTATATTTGCAGCTCTATAACAGTGGGAATTAAAAGCATAAATCCTATCACCGTGTACAGGAGCTGTGCAACTTAGTCCCTGTTAAGTGTGTGGAAATTTGAACTAATCAGGCCATCACTGAGAGGTACAATTTGCAGGGGGGCCACTCAGTATAAAACATGTTAGGACTTTTCAGGTTCATTCTCTCTTCTATGCATTTTAGACTTTTTGCCTTACTTTGACCCTATCCAGCTATTTAAGGGATGTTAAGTGCTTTGTTCATTGTGATTCGCAGTCCATAGCTCCTATCCTTTCTTTCATCTGAAGAGAAAGACAAGAAAAAAGAAAAAAAGGGGGGAAAAAAAGCCTCTCTGTCCTCTGTACGGTCATGTGGCCAATGCTAATGCTTTTTACAGAAATGTCTCACCTGGGATGTTTTACTTGTTCCCCTTCGACTGATGTTATTAAAGGTCTTTGGAGATACTTCTGTTTCATCCTTCTGTTCTAGTTTAGCAAGGGTGATGACATACCAACTGAAATGTCTGGAGGCTTGTTAGCAAAAACCCTGTCACTGGGAGGGATCAAAGTGTTTTTGTTCTGAGTCCCTGGGGCACTGATCCTGGCAATACAACTGGACTCTGATGCAGTCTCCACATGGTCTAACATGACAAGCAGCTGGATCCTCAAGCCAACAGACAGAGAGTTGTTTTCTCAGGATGAACAGCATTTCCCAAAACCAAGGGGTGAAATGAACACCATTGCCAGAAAACCTTATTTAATTTAGTTCAGGACATAAGGGGAAAAAATACTACTTTCATCTTACGGAGAAAAAGAAACTGTTTTTTTTTTCTCTGCAAAGAAACAGAATGAGGACCTAAGCAAACTCATCACTGCCCATCAATTTTTTGCAAAACAGGGGAGTTGGGAACAATTCACTTCAATAAGGCCAGCCCTCTGTGTTGGTAAGTAATGGCTTAAGCTGAAAATAAGCCTGAGACTGACTGTCAAATGTATATGTAATCATTGCAGTCTAGCTGGAGGACGATCCACAAACGCAAGCTGGCTGTACATCAGTAATCAAATAATTGACTGGCTGACAACTGAGACCAGTATTTGGCTTGATGCCCCTGACTAGACGGGAAATGACATTTCCTGTGTCTTGATAAAGCAGATGTCACTTGGTCCCTCCAGCAAAATACATGGCACCAGGAGCATCTTTAGTAAAGGTTCCTTCCCACACATGTAATATCGGTCAGTTAAAAAATATCCCCCTCCTCCTGTGGTTTTATTAGGCAGTAGCTTTTAACAGGCTAAACATTTAGGGGAAAAAAATCTACAACAGATATATCTTCACAGGTGACTAAATCTGTTGCAGTGCTGCTTTCCCTAGCTGGTGTCCCTGCTCTCATTTAGGTTGTGCCCCTCCCTGAGGACACACTCCCCGCTGCACAGAAATACAGAACTTACTCAAGAAAGCAGGCATATGGCAGGGGCTCACGAGTTCAGAGTGACTTGTGAGTTAACTACATCTTGGGCACTCTGTAGTCCTGAGCAAGTTGGTTTGCTGTCTGTCTCGGTTTCCATTAATTTAAACTACAAGGTTTCGTTCATTTTGTGGTTTGCAGGTACAGAAACAGTAACTGGTACTGCAGTTAGTAAATAGCATGTGATTGATGTTTTCCAGTTTGACCCTGTATTTGTGAATAATATCTGCCTTTCTCTGGCCGTTTACTACATAGACATGAATTTAACTTAAATCCCTAGGCCATCTTGCATGTTGTTTACTTCGTTGCCCAGCACTTCAGAAAGTTGCATGGAAGGTAGAGTCAGCTTCTCTGGGGGTAGCCAGAAGTATGGAGGAAGCAATGTGCAATATGTGCAAGCACCAGACCCTTCTGTTCCTATGATTACTCTTCAGTTGGTTTAATTCCCTGGACCAGCCCACCTCAAAATCACACTAACACCAGCAAGGAAGGAAAGAGTGAAGATGAAGACGGGATAGGGGGGTCAACTGTAATCCCAGCCAGCAGCTGCCTCTGTGAACGTGAGATAGGGCTCCCAGTAGACTTCTATTTATAGCCTTTCCCAGAGGGAAGGGGAGGTAGTTTAGCTTTGACCCTCTGGGAAAAATAACAGTACTGCCATCTTGCCAGAGCTCAGCACTGCCAGTCTGTTTTGCCAAGAAGCATTTGGGACTGCAGAGTAGATGCTCCCTTGATTAAATATGAAGAATTTGCATTACCAGATTACTCCACTAATCCATCCGGCTCCACGTTCTGTCCCTGACAGCAGCCAGCACAGGTTCTTCAGAGACTGGAGTGAAGTCCTCATTATAGACAATTTTACAGCTAATAAAATTCTAAAAGCCTGTATGCAGACAAATCCCTGCAGTTTTCACATTATGAGTTTGCATGAGTTAAAGCTGAGAGCTGACCGCAGGATTTGGCCTAGCAGAAAATGTCAAGCCCCCATTACCCTCAGAGCTTATGCTGCTAATAAACAATGAAAACACAGAAGCATAACTAGAGCTATCTGCACAGTAACAAAGGACTGTCCTTAAAGAACACGGCCTTTAGAATTACATTTAGAGGGAAGAAGGATACACCTTCCCATGGCTGCCTTTTCCTTCCCGCCCCAAGTGCAGATGTCTGGAAGCATCTCTCCAGGACGAGCACTGCATGCAGGATTCCAGATGCAAAACGCAACCCCTGTGTAATCTGTCAGGCTGGTTACGGCGCTTGGTATGCTGCAAGGATAGCCAAGTTGAACTTAAGGAGGCAAAAATCAATTCATAAACAACGTTTAGATTTGATAACTGTCCAAACGTTTACCGCTTGGGTGAAGATAATTGTACTTGCATGCATTTCTGAAATCTATGGCCAGGGTGAAAACAGGTATCATTCAATAACTCATCTCTCAACAGTAGCTGTAAATATACTGGCTGATCTATAAAGATGGTTTGGATTATTTTTTTGTATTGCTTCCTCCACTAGTTCTTTATTGCCTCCTTTTTCTGTTACTCTCCCCATCTCCCTGGAATTAGTTTTAATTAGCACAATCCCTGTAATACAGGCATGTCATACATTTATACCACAGCCTGTTACCACCCCACACGATGAATACAAAAGGCTCGAAGTTGTTATAAGCATTAACGCACGCAGGCCACAACAAATACTGCGAAGGACTGCTTTGGAAGGAGGATGCAAGGTCTAGGAAGCTTTTCATTCTGGATCAACGGGAGTGATAGAGATTTCTAGGCATGTCTTCGGGCTAGACAATTGTTTAGGCATAGTCTGTAATCAAGGGCTGTATATAGCTCACTTCTGCAGGGCTAGAAGCAACATGAAGCACTCAGAATATTTAATGAAGCCACAGTTCCTTAGTAGGTGAGGATGATCTAAGTCAGCTGTGCACCAGCCCGGTATTGTATCCAGTGGCTCTGCCCCTGCTGTGCTTTTGCCCCCTCCCTTGCACCAAGATCGTTTGGGGAGCTGAAACTAACTG
>VZTL01056687.1:15057-28513 GCA_013400535.1 Scopus umbretta | reverse complement strand
AAAAAAAAAAAAAGCTGTAGGAGCTTTCAGTTGGTTCAAATCTCATGCCATGACCTTACGAACAGCAGCAAAAAAAGGAAGGGTGAGAATATAAAATTGGGGTCAGATGGGATGGAGGAATCAGAGGAGCTCTGTTTTAGACTAGCTCATGCTGCATAGCATTACATTCTCACTCACTTCGGGGCTTTCACTTATGCTGCTTTTGGGGGGAAAGAGATTTCTGCATATACCAAAGTCTCCACACCTCACCGCATTAGGGTCCCTCATGCCTTCAAATGTAAATAAATGTGCACCCCTGAGGGAAGGGTCTGACCTGACTCAGACTGCAGAACCAGGCTTCTGGTAACACTGAGAGGAGTGAAGGGTTTCGTGGCAGTTGTTGCCCCCAGTCCTGGAGGGAAGGTGTAGTGGGGGATACAGAACAGCATCGGCACTGTTTTTGCCTCTGCATCTCTAGTCCTGCAGTTCTCATTACTTGCATATACCTACCACCCTGGAGATACTTAATTACTGTGTAAATTTATTTATAAATTCTCTCCATTACATTTACTGACCCATCCATTCCAGCAATTTGCATCCCATGGTCTACAAAAACCTGGTGGTCCGTATTACTTAATGGTAGTCCACAAGGCAATTATGGCTTGAGGGCTTAAGTCAGCATAAACCTGTCTTACCACCACGTAATTACTAGGGCAGCAGATCTGCCCACTTGGGCTTCTCATTCCCATCCCCATGTCATTTCTTCTTTTGTATGGCACGCAAGAAAGGAGGTGATGCAGGGGCAGGACCAAGTGGCTGAGCACGGCACCGCTTCATCTGGCTGTAGTACTGGTGTTACACTGTCGGAAAGCAAATGTGAAACAATAGCCTAAGAAACTGGGCATACTGCTGTAGGCTTAAATTTTCTGTCTGAGGATGTCCTGCTCCTCTGAAAACATTGTCTAAGGGTTCACAGAATAGAGGAGGCTGTAACACCATGGCATTACACTATCCTGTGGGTATCAGAGCTGCTTCAAAGAGGAGGAGAACAACTGCCATCTGACACAATGCAATCAGACCTCTGGCTTCTCCTCCATGCCTTTGGGATTTAAGGTCTTTTTCATTTTTTTAACCTTCAGTCCTCCAGCAAACCTAATCTATCTCTTATCCTACACAAGCATGTAAAGGTTAAGCTTGAGTGACACAAAGTTCATAGAGAAGCAAGCATCTATTATTACTTCTAAGCACCAAAAGTCAACTTTCTTCTCTACTATCCTTGTGTTAACGTTTCACCTTTGTTTAACACAAAAGAGTTCTGCAAGGCAGCACAAAACATGTGGTGGGACCAAGGAGTATATGCTGAAGCAGGTATATTCACTGCTTGCCTCTCGGATGGTGTGTGAGGCACAAGTAAAATGTTGCATCTTTTCATGCATTAACCTGATTTGCAGCAGTACAAGTGGGAAGCAAAATAATTGGGGGTGGAGGGGAAATACAGAGACACGGCCCTTACCTGCTCCTCTCTAACCTGCAATCTGATGAATGGCAATCGCACAGTGTTGTATTACTGCCTGGAGACTGCTTAAATCCTGGATTAAACAGTCATGGACTGGACTGCTGACTCCACTACATTCCTGTGCAGCCTGGTGCCACAGATATCCATCCTGTTGTCACTTCTGTTTAATAATAAAAGCCTTTTCTGCTTTGTGTTGTGCTACATGCAAAAAAAACAACAATAAAAGAACATTGTAGGTGCAAAGTCCACTGTTCAAAGGTTAGGAAATGCCAGGTTTAAGATTTTCTGCCCTCCTTCCACTTATAATACACCCTTTAATTTTACAGCCACATGCTATTTTTTCGGATGAAACCCTGTGCCTCAGTCAGTGCAATAGATGGTGCCAATGCACAGCTGTGCAATATATTGTTTCATTCCCTTCACCTACCATCTAGTTCCAGGCTGTGCTTAACTGTACACTAACCAAATCCCTTCACTCTGTATAAAATAATTTATCTCTTTATGGCCTCTCCTGTGGTGCTCCTCAATATGCCACTTGAATGCTTCAGAAGCAGAAGTTAATTTATCTTTAAATTAGAGAGGAGTTTATATTCTCTCCATTTTAAAGATGGGAAGCTGATTAAGTGAGGCTGCACTCACAAAACACAGCAACCCACCAAAATGTGCCCTCACACCCCATTTCCTCCAGTCGTCCATCCAAGCACCCAGGCTGGAGCGCATGCCTGTCTCAAGGTCTGCACGCATGGGTGGGTGTCTACCCCCAGATACGGGTCTGTGAGAGGGAAGGCAGGCACCTCCACGGCACCTCTCCGACGTGGGGCCACAACACAGCACAGGCAGCCACTGCTACCGTGTGCTCCTCGTTTATGCATGAACCAGTGAGATGAAATTAAGAAGCCAGCAGATATTTCTCAAGAGTCACACAAAGAGGTCCCAGATTTTTAGCGGACTTTTACTTCGACACTGTCAAATATAGCCACCCTTGATCTTACGTACAACCATAACTGCTCAGCATTTTGGCATGGGGTTGTAAAATCTCCAAGATCACCAGTCAGGGAAATAAGGAGCACAGTCAAAGCCTGTGCTGCTAGAATTTTTCTGCTGCTATGTTTAGTCCAGCATTTTTCTAACAGAGGGGTATCCACACATAAAATACATGATCTTTAGAATGGGCCAGACACGTCTAAGTGATTTGGAGCCTACAGAACAGCCAGTAAGAGTAATAGGTCCATCGTTCCCGCAAAGGAGAGGGTTTGCATGCTTGAGCAGAAGGGCCCTGCAGCTATGTCACAGCAAGATGTAAATCCCCGCAAACAGCTCCACGGCAGCACAGGTTCTCAGTGCTCTGGAGTCTGGACAACCACCAACAGCACCCCAGTTCGCATCAAACAGCTCTCAGTAATGACTTGGCTGTTTGGTAACTAGATCAGCAGCAGAAAACACCCACCTCCTCTGGAGGAGGACTCATAGGTGTTTACTGGTGTCTGAGGCACAGCAAGGCTAGAGCCGTGGATCCCCTGCTGAGCAAGGATCCCCTTCTCATGCGTCCTGATAGCCATAAGCACTCTTCTTTGCCCTCCCAGTGTCCACCCCTTTAAATGCTATCCCTTCCAACCAAGCCTCCTTCCAACCAAGACTGGCTCTTCTCCATGCTGACACTTTTTGCTAGCCGTAGCAGAAATAAAAAGGATTTGTTTAGTTACTCAGAGTGGAACTTTTTTTATGCATTTCCCAGGCCTTTCATTAGTACGCCTGTCTCACATGTTTATTTTGTTCACCCCAAGAACCTTCCTCCCTTTCAGATCTTTGAATATCCTTTATTCATTTTTTGTTATGTCTGCCTGCATCTTCTCCCTGAAAGTGCTGACCAGTCACTTTGTCACATTAGTTTTCCTGGACCCAATGTTCTTCCAGAGCCAGTCTTTTTTTATTTTACCCTCAGATCTCAAAGCAGTCTCTCATAGGCTCATTGAGTCCTTTGTATCATCTGAATTTTTCATTTACAGTGAACTTGTCTTCAGCAATACTGTAATTATTATTGCATTTATAATCTAAGCTGCTTTTACCTTCTGAGGTAGCAGTCTGGGTGCTGCATTTGCTGCCCAGAGGGATTCACTCCCTGGGTGGCCGTATTTATTGGAACTTTTTTCTTCAGCCATCATATCACTTCCTTGCCACAGTCAGAGAGAGACTTTAGGGAGGACTCCTTGCACTGAACAGCAGTCACATCTCATTTTCAAGCCTCTGAGATTTCAAGGACTCCTGTACAGCCACTGGGTATTGCTATACTTAAAGCGATCGCCTCTTAAATAGCACCAAACTAAAACAGCTTGGGCTTGTTATACCCATAGTTCTCTCCACTCTCAATCAAAAAGCAAAAGGTACATTTTTAAGATCTGCTCCTTTTCCTGAGAGCCTGTCAGGTGATATTTATGCTGGAGTGAGGACTCACTGTAATAATTTTTCTTTGGCAGCATTTACCACACAACCCAACTGGTTCCTACCCCAACAACGTGTGTGATCTGACAGCTCTTTCCTTTCCACCGTTCCTCTCCCACCTCTAACGAGTTTCATCCTCTCAGTCCCTGTAAGCTAATCACAGGCTTTCCACCCGTTTCCACCCCCCTGTTCCCAGGTTTCAGTGCCTGTTTGTGAGGAGCGGAGGAGCAGCTGCCCACTCCTTCTCCACAGGAGTGCTCCCCAGGTCACTCTGTCCAGCATGTAGTGAATTTGTCATCTAATGGTGCTTTCTTCCTCTTCCTTTTAACTTCTCATACTCCTAATATGAACGTTTGGGCACATTTTCATATTTCTCAATTTCGAATTTATTTTCTTTTTCAAATGAAAAAAATATACTTACTATACTGCTAAAGTGAGACACCCCCCGCTGTGCTGCATCACTCAAAACCGAAACATGTATCTATCGAGCTTCCCAAAATAAGCCAGGATGCCCAATGAGAGAATTACCTTCCCTTTGCTCGCAGTTTCTTTTCACCCCATAAACCAGCCCATTCCCACTCTAGTCCCCAGCTGCTCCTGAGCCAGCTGCACCGGCAGCATGGCAAGACCCATGGCGCATTTCTGGGCATGTGGCTTCCCGTGAAGCCGGCAGCTGGGCATGCAGCCTGGCGCAGGTGGGACAACAGGGTCCTGCTTGCCTGTGCGCAAAGGGAGAGGAGGACTAAGTTTTGCTGATAAAGGCATAAGCAGAGAGGAGAAGAGGGAAAGGAGGCAACCTCTGCAGGGAGGAAGAGAGAGGAAGGATTTAAGGGCAAGAGGCAGTTTTGGAAGGAAACAAAAAATGGAGCCCACTCCTAATTTCCAGACGGTGCCATTGCCATCTCCCTCTACCCATCCCCCTCCACTTATCACCTATCACAGCAACTAGTAATTTCATCAGATCACTCAGAGGGGGGAAAGGACAGAAAGCTAGAAAAGCAACAGCTTGAATCCTGAGAAAAAGTCTCTGCTTGTAACCTGGCACTTCTCTCACATCGCTGCTGCCTGCCACTAGCTCTTTAAGATAGTAATAACCTTCCCCGCATCTGTTTATGTGGAAACTGTCTAATCCAGTCACTTCATCACAAGGAACAGGCTATGGCACCCCCACCCACTCCAGCATGAACCTTTTGCCTTCCTCCTTTGTGTCGCAGCAGCAGGGTCCCAAAGTATTCACTTAGTCCTCAATTCTCTACCCAGGTCTCAAAAGTCATATTTCACCGTATCAAATACTAAACGTGGGATGACATTTAATTTTCAGCACAGGTTATATACCATTGCAGAGCAGCAATCTATAGATCTAACACTCTGATATGTGCTATATACCGGTTCAGCATATAACCACGCATTTAGAGAAATACTGTTGACTTGCCATCCAGCTATTTAAAGTGAATTAAAAGCAGCCTCAATTTTCACATCTGCTCCCAAATCTCCTTGCAAATTTGCAACCTCAGTTTTCTTCAGACACTTTTTTTTCCCCTTCTCACACATATCACCTTTCTTGGAGTAAAAGAGAGGCAAGATAACAAATTAAAACTGACTATTCAGGGAGAAGCTGTGTGAGTGCTCATTCTCACACATACCTGGCACTGGCTTGCCTCCTTTTTGATGGGACACAGCCTCCACAATATTGTTTGGGGCTCAGCTCACTGCATCTCGAACGTTTTAAGCCTTCAAAGTCAAACAGAAACCAAACCTCAATTTAGCTTAAAAAACGTAAGCCCACTCCAGGGGTGCAGTCCATCCATAGCTTTGAGTCTCTTAGTGCATATGCCCTCCCCTCCTCCCCCAAAGACTAATCCTAATTTTTCTGGCCTTGGACTCCCAAGCCCTGTTGATTTACACAGAGGTGTCCAAGGAACTTGTGATGGTCAGCTCTTGCATGTTTTTTTTCTGGTCCTGAGTGGCTGCACTAATGATTTGAGCCTTACAAAGAGCACCAGAGCAGCTGTACTTGGGTTACATCAAAGGTCCAGCAAGTCCAGTACCTCATCTGTAACAGGAGGCAATAGCAGATGTTCATTATAAGCTGCTATCAGTTTACATTAATATGCCAGGCTGCACAAATCACAGCTGAAGCCTCTGACTCATCGTCTATCTCGGAGTTAGCTGCCCTTGTTACAACCCTCACTCTTGCTTTTGGGAGTAGATGTAGTGAGCAGAAGGTAATCAATTTATCTGCAGCTACTACCTGAAAGGAGGTTGTAGAGGGGTGGGTGTTGGTCTCTTCTCACAAGTAACAAGTGATAGGACAAGAGGAAATGGCCGCAAGTTGCACCAGGGGAGGTTTAAACTGGATATTAGGAAAAATTTCTTCACCAAAAGCGTTGTCACGCATTGGAACAGGCTGCCCAGGGAAGTGGTTGAGTCCCCATCCCTAGAGATTTTAAAAGACATGTCCATGTGGTGCTTAGGAACATGGTTTAGTGGTGGACTTGGCAGTGCTAGGTTAACAGTTGGATTTGATAATCTTAAAAGTCTTTTCCAACCTAAATGATTCTATAGATAAGGAAAAGTGAACCAGAGTCTATAGACTCTTCCACGTGTTTTAAGTGTGACCTCTTCGTTTTCAGTCAGAAATTGAGCCTAGCCTCCAAATTGCTACAGCTATCTGCCCAGCCTCATTCTTCTGCCCCTGACCCCAAAAATGAAAGGATGTCTTCTAAAGCTTTTAAGTATTGTAGATTCACCTGGAAAAAGAAAGTGTTTCTGGACATGTAAAATAAACAGAGAATTAAAAACCAGGGGTTTTTACCTTTGTCTGAGCATGTAGGTACTACTTGCAGTAATAAAAGCTGGAAAATTCCTAGAGCAAGGTGATATTTAATTTGGAAGACATCCCTTTACAACTTTGTTTTACATGTTTGAAGGGCTGTTAAATCCCATAGAAATCCTCATGGATTGTCACTGGTGGGAAAAGCCATGGATGTACAGCTTCTTGTAGGAATGGGCATTTTCATTTGGAAATACAGCTAGACAGAAAAAATTTGGATCAATGTTGCCTTGTATTAGATAACCTGGTAAATTTGCTTTGTTTAATGGGTTTGTGTGTGTTTAAATAATTTACAAACTACACTGTTGCCTGATGAAGGATTGGGAATTACGGAGGCAAGTGACAAGAGTTACTTCTTTCAGAAGGAAGGATGTGTAGGAAGAGACAATGGACAAAATCTGACCTTTGTAATACCGGTACGGTGTAAGAGTAGCTTGGTTACTAGCAGATGGCAGGACAGGTTAATATTTTGACTTTAAACTCATGAACTTTATGGGCATGTAGTGTATCTTTAGCACTGGGCCTGAAATCATCACTGCTTTACTCTTGCTTAGTTTGGATTTTGGAAGACTGTAGGGAAACAACAGTAGCCAAAATTTTAATGCACTACTAGATAGAAAAGTGAGGTTTCAGTTAAAATGCTATTTTCACAGAAAATACCCAGCCTCTTGCAATTTTTTCTTTTCATTGTCAAAATACTGAATGCTTGTACAGCACCAAAACTCTCTCAATTTATCTCTGAAAACTATTTCTTCCCCTTCCCTCCTCTCCTAGACAGAAAAGCCCCATATTTTTCCTCTGTGTAACCTGGTTTCCTAGCCAAGCCCACTAGTAAATAAAAACTTTTTACTACTTTTGCATGTTGCATGTGTTTAAATAACTATTCAAAATAATAAAGACAGGGGCTGTGGGACTTCTGTGTACTCTGTTTTTTTCAAACCCATTATCCTCTATGGTTACAGCATTTTTCTTCTCTATACTCCTTATGCCTTCTTTTTGCTACACTGTAAACATAAAAAAAAAAAATCTTGAAGGAAAAATTCATAACAACGGGTTGGAACTGCTGCCAGCTTTTAAAAACCATTGTTTAATTGGAAAGTTATAAAGTAAAAGCAAGTACATGAATTGTTGAAATTGTCTGCATGAAACATTTATATTTAAAAACTCCATTCCATAAAGATAGATGGAAGGACATCTTTTATGCAAAAATAAAGCCATTTATTTTCCTGCAAAGCTGACATCTTGTAAGCGCGCCTCTGGAGAACAAACTGGAGCACAGAGCTGCAGAAAAAAGCAAACCCTACTTGTTGAAGAATTCCTGCATCCATATAAGTGACCTAGGAGAGGGGATGGGGAGCCGAAGGTGGTACTGAGATGTAATGAATTAACCTGCCTCCTCCCATGTGAAGAAGTGTAAATAAAAATCAAAGGGATCTTTATCCCACTGACAATATGGTATGCAAGGTCACATGGCCTAATATTTTAAGAGGATTAGAGCTAAATCTCTGCAAACTTTGAAATGGCCCAACCAAGCCTGTGAGCTTTTCAATTTAAATGGGTGCACAGCATGACTTCTACAATCAGCTGGAATTTGGCAGGATGAGATGTAGTGAAGTGGACTCTGAAACAATTCAATCCTGCAGTGATTGGTTTTACAGGGTATCTGTTAATTTGGAGCTGTGCAGGAGGTGGAAACAAAGCGGATCACCAAAAGCGCTCGACACTTAATTGTGAACAAAGTTTGTGCGAAAAGGAAAAAATCCTTGATATTTATTATTCACCAAATTAGGAACACCATTTCTGTAGTTTTACTTCATTTCTTGGAGAACTGCAAACACCAGGGTCTAACTGGAGCATCACAAACCACTTAAAAGGCAATTCCATCACTCTCAGAAGCCATAGTTCTCTGAAAACATACAGGACAAAGCCCTGTTCTGGACAGTGAAGAACAGCCTTTTACCAAAACATCTCTATTTGAACCTCAGATGTTGTCCCATGCAAGATGCATGTGGAGTAAGTCTATTCACCAGATAAGGGAAATTGCTAATTGTCCAGCAGAATCCAGCCACCAGCTGGCAGGCAACTACCATCACACGAACAAGAAGCAAACCTAAAAACCACATATAAAAATAGCACAACAACACGCATTTGACCTGAACCATCAATTGTCATTAGGGGCACAACTGACACCACCCCCCACCCCCTAATAAAAAAAAAACAAAACAAAACAAAACCAGCTTCTGTTTTGAAAGCAGTGTGTGAATTCACGTGCTTGTGTTTTAGGCGTATTGCAAAATGTTTCCATGCTAAAAGCAGTGGTAGTAAGGCAGCTGGGGAGATACATTCCCTCTAATGCTGATGGCTGCCCTTTGGAGCTCGGACATGATCCTACACATATGGAGAAATGTGAACATTTGCTTTCCAGAGCAGTGTCCCAGACAAGTACTCTTCAAATATTTGTGCCAACACAATTACCTAGGTATTGAAACAGCTGCTGATCTGCCAGAAAGTTTGGAAAGATTCAACAATTTTGGCATGACTGCAGAACCCTTCTAGATCTTAAGAAAATTTTTATTTTCTGAAAAAATGAGAACGACTTAAATTATTTATGGAAAAGAAGCAGCTGATGAATTCTGGTACCTTTTATCCTTTCATGTGGAAGTGCTGATGCGGAGACGCAGCATTTCCTTTCCTTTGCCACAGCCAATGCTTTTTTTACGGCTCTGTCATATCCACTTTCTTCCAACCTTCCTGTTGCTTCTACTAAATGAATTCATGAGTTAGCCAAGAGACCCGTGGGTGAAATGGAAAACTGCAGGAGAGACAGTGAATTTTTCAGGAGAAAATGTAAGGAGTTTTTAACTAACCACAAGACCCACTCAGAAGGCAATGTTCAGCATGTGTGGACTGAGACTCTCTCAGTAACCCTTAAGACAACAAAAAAAAGTGCTGCTTCAAAAGTTTTTGTCTTTTCAATGTTACTCAGTGTCAGTGTGTTCCCAGAGGCTTCCCTGGCAAAACATGTCAGAGGCAGCAGGACCAAGAAACTGCAGGGTGGGCTCAGTGTTCTGCAGCTGCAGTTCATCAGGTCAGACTCTCCCCTGTACACCTGTGTGTCCCTGAGAGGTCAAAACAGAAGTGTTGGGGGGGGTTAAGTTAAAAAAAAAAAAAATACAACAACAAAACCCCCAAAACACTCAAGAAAACAGCACTTTTAGAAGGCACAGGCAAGTAAGCAAATTTCTACATAATAACCCAGTTTTAAGCACCTATCTGAAGATCTTAATTAGCCCATTCTGCTGTTAATTTCACATATCCCCTCTTTGCCTTCAGTATCTTTATAGAATAATTTGCAGGCAACTGCATCTATGTTTAAACCATCTAGGCAGGATATGATTATGATTATTTATGATTAGTCCTCCAAGCATTCCCACTTGATCAGCATAAGAACACTGAGAAATTAACCCCCTGCACCCCACTAAAATGAGTTTTTTCCAAAAAAACTTTTTATAGGTTATTTTTCCATCTCTTATTGACTCTTGTCAGTTTTACAGAACATTCTTAACTATGTTTTTACTTGAAAGAAGTTGATTATATTTTTATTCTTAGATATTCTTGGGACAAAATGCCAGCCTGCAAAACCGAGGATAATATTTTTATCTGTTCCTGCCCCAGCTAAGGTGCCCCAGGACCATGCCTGCCAGTGCACCCAAGACTGGAATGGGCATAGAAACAGTGACACCCAGATGTCCTATTGGACATCCCCTTGTGGGCGCAGGAGACAACCCCGTCCCTCATCCTGGACCTCCTGGTCACAGCTGGGAACCCTGTGGTATGGTCAGAAGAACAGGTTTGATTTATTTGAGCAGGGCTGACCATCAGGTACCCCCCAGGTAGCACTGCTCACAGGATTTGTGCACCTTATTATCTCCTGTCCCATTTTTGATCCTCCTTTCTGCCACCCTCATACCTCCCTTGACCTACCACAGCCTCTCCTGAAATAAACAGCAGCCCTTTTTTTCCCCCATGGGTGCCAGTTTTGCTACATCTATACCCAAATAAAGTACTACTGATACAGTTACCTAGGTGCTGGTGGCCTTGCAAGACCAGGCCTGGCTGGTGGCCAGGAAGGTCCTCAGCACTCCCCAGCTCAGTTATCTATGAAGCCTGGCCATTTCTCATGTAACTCCCTCTTAGCCACCTGTGAAATCCAGCCATCCCTCATGGCACTATCTCTAACGTTATTCTGTCAGCTCCTCATATGGTTTTCTGTCACATCCAGCAATTTCTCATGTCATGCCCCATCCTTTTCTGCTGAACATCCAACTTAGGTGTCTTAAGAGCAGGGCAGGATCCAGCCAGAGGTGCAGACATTTGCCTACAGCCCTAATCAGGTGAGGAGACCCAGCATCTGAGTCACTTCTCTCTTCCAAAGTGAAATGTCCTTTTGTGTACAGAAGATACTGTAAACTCATTTCCAGCATTTCCTGACCAACCCTTCCCCAAAGGACACTCTGAAGGCAAGCTGCAGCACAAGGCAGTACATTTGACAGTCTATTTTCCAGCCTAACTATTTTCCTATACCTAGTGATTGAGTTTTTTTCTGACTTCTGATTCATTGCTCCTTTTTCTGGGCCATAACTGAGGCAACACACTGCACTGTTTGGAAGACTTACTTTCTGCCAAAAAGCCTAACAGCAGTGTGCTTGTATGTAATAGGACACATGAAAATAGGAGGCCCTTCAGATCTTGAATGTACCATACCTATGGAGCACTCTGGCTCAAGTTTAGCTACTCAGTGAGATAAATATAAAATGAAGTTTCATATTACAGGTACTGAAAATGCAGTCCCTGGTTTTCCTTGCCATCTTGCAATCCCTCTGCCTTGCATCAGCTTTGGTTGTTCATCTGACCCCACAGTAGGCTGTCACAAGAAGGAAAATATGGCAGGAATCTCTTCAATAGCATAGACAGCAACTCACTAGTGCAAGCTTAGTTTAGGCTGCAGGCTCAATGCTTTTTTAACTTGAATCGTAGACAGAGATGCCTCTTCAAAGTAAATGCAATCTGGAAGACTCAGACCTCTGCAGCCACGCTAACAGCCATGTGCAAAAACAGTGGAAAAGCCAACTGTCCCAGACATGGAAGACTTCTTTTACCATTGCAGTGGCACTTCCATAAACTCCAGTCCTTCATGCATGGCCACTGCTGCTTTTTGTTGAAGACAGATGTAACATTATGTTTCCCAGATTATTTTTGCTTTTCCATAATGAAGGAAAAAAGTTTCACCTTTATAAAAAACCTGTCTTCCTTTCAGATTTCTCTGGACATTTACCTCAAAAATGAAAGCATTTGGGTAGGAAAAAACAGTCATTTTTGAAAGGTCCTGAGATAAATATTTAACTTAGAACTATAAATATCTTTGTTGGACAGCACAACAAAACAACATCTGAAGGAAGCAAATATATTTTCAGTATTGAAGAGGCAGAATACTTTATACTAAAATTACAATACATTGACTTTTCTGTCATTGGCTCCTTTCATTCATAAGCATTTGAAGCCCTCAGCTCTGCTGTGGATGTCCAGACAGTAGCTTTATAGAGCAGAAAACATTTTCTCTTGTAAACTTACATGAAATCAACATAATCCCACCTAGCAAAATGCAAGGGGAGGAAACTAAAGGCTGTGAAATTGGCTTTTCTGGGGTTAGAAGTGCATTATGGGTAGCAATTAGAAAGTACCTGCACTAACCATCAACCAAGTGAGCAGATTTAGCACATCACAGAAATTAATGAGTCCGCATATCAAAGATGATAGCAATTCTTTCCTCAGAACTACCTCCTTACTTGCAGCACAGCAAATGCAATTTAACTTCTCAAGGCAACAGAGACAGTTCTCAATGAAATGTAGAGAGGTGAATGTAGGTGCCATGTTCCTTAATGCAAGGAATGTGGTAGGGCCCTCTGCCCTAACTTGCTCTGCCTTCTTCCAGCTTGACCTCTGTGGACAAGGGAGTCCTAGCTGCATTCCTGCATGTTTTGTATGCTATGTTCCTAGCAAGATTCCTATTTGCTCAAATACTTGATCCTTTCATGCTGTGATTCTCCCTCCTTATCCTCCTAATGGTATTTCTAGGTAAAGTCTTTCTTTATTAAAAAAAAAAATTAAAAATCCCCCAAACTTGGAGGGGAACTAGCAAAGAGAATGAAAACAGTAAGTTGAAAAATAAGACAAAGCACAGCCTGCCTTTGTATCATCGAGATTCCCATGCTGGTTTATTTTCAGCCAATATCAAAGTACTCCAGGCCACATTTACATGCTAGAGATGGTCCACCTGGAATAAACAGCCCATCTCCTCACTGAGAAGCTGCCACAGGCCTAGAAAACAATCAGCCACAAAGGAGTGAAATAAAATGGTGAAAAGAGAGTAGGGATCATAACATTAATAGAAACACTGAACCAAGACAAAGCAGAGGAGTCTGGAGCATCATCACCTCTTTGAAAGGAACCTGAAGGGAGAGGGCTAACAACTTCCAAGGAAACAACTTCTGTTTGGATGCTCAGCACAGGCTGACACAAAGCAACTGCATTTCAAACTGCTTTCCTCTAATCAGGCTATTGGCCATCTTTCTTCATAGGAAGAAACTGAGGAGTGGCAATGTTGTGGTTTAACCCCAGTCAGCAACCAA
>VZTL01056687.1:0-14968 GCA_013400535.1 Scopus umbretta | reverse complement strand
CTCCCCCAGTTTATATACTGAGCTTGACATCAGGTGGTATGGAATAGCCCTGAGGCTACTTGGGATCAGCTGTCCTGCCTGCATTCCCTCCCAGATTCTTGTGCACCCGGCAGAGCAAGGAAAGCTGAAAAGTCCTTGACTAGTGTAAACAGCTGAAACCAGGACAGGCAAAAAGAACTAATACAGAGAAAATTAGAACAGAAATGAAACAGCTGTGAAGACTGTGACTTGCACTCTTGTTTCTACCTCCCCTGAAAGAGACAAATGTCCAGGCGACAAAAGAATTTCATCATATTAGTGCACAGGTCTTGACCAAAGAGTTACAAAATCGAGAGTTTGCCTTAAGAGTGATGAGTGGAAAACTGATCTGAATAGGAATATTTAAATATATTTAAGAATTAAGACTTGTTAAAGGAAATTCCTCCTTTGCTTTCTCATTCCATTATCTCCAATGTTGTTGTACTTCTGTCATGAGAGGACAATGTTTCTAAGGGACTTTTTCCTCAAGGACTCTCTTTCCCAGTGTGGTCTTTTCTCATCAGCCACCCCCAGCCTCTCGTCTCTGTCCTCTAGATGTCTTGTTCCAACTGATTGGCTTCACCCTTCCTGAACAGTGGCTCCCTCAGCTCATGCTGCGTTCACACCTTTCCCCATCTTCTGCAGCCTGCACAACTATGCCCTGCCGCTCCAATCATTCAAACACCTCACACACGGCAGTCTCTTTCTGCAGAACGACACCCAACTGCATCATGCAGAACCGTGAAATCCAGGAAGTAAACGTGGTATTCTGCAAGAGAGTGATTAAAAGAAGACTGCATGTTCATCCAGAATAGGACGGATCACAGTAATGTACCATTCAAACAAGGACAGATGATGGCAGGGCTATGTGCACCAAACATACTGTCACGGGGATTGGAGGCCCCGCTCATTAAAAGTCATACTACTCAGTTTAAAGAACAGTTGAGTAGTTTGCTTTGTCTCTGATGGAGTCTGCTGCTTGTCTGCCAGCTGTCATATTGTCCCTATCTGAGGGAGCTTTTAAACTTGAAGCTCATAAAATATACTTCTGATTAGCTCTCTTTGCCTTTATAACGAGACAGATTATACTATGCTCAAGATATTTTCAGACGTGTTCTCAAGGAAAAAATAAATCCAATACTCCAGAGAGAAGCTTCACCTTAAAACTGAAGCTGTGTAAATTGTGCATATCTTTTCCCCAAAACTATGTAGTGCAGTTCTGCAGCAGAGTTTGCTGAGGTCTTTACCAGTTGATTTTGGCTCCATAATTATGAGAGGGGTGTATGTGTTTTGCTTAAGAGCCTTGTTTAATGTCTTTATCAGTGAACTGGATGAGGGGATTGAGTGCACCCTCAGTAAGTTTGCAGATGACACCAAGCTGGTTGGGAGTGTCGATCTGCTTTAGGGCAGGAAGGCTCTGCAGAGGGATCTGGACAGGCTGGATCTATGGGCCGAGGCCAACTGCATGAGGTTCAACAAGGCCAAGTGCGGGGTCCTGCATGTTGGTCACAACAACCCCCTGCAACACTACAGGCTTGGGGAAGAGTGGCTGGAAAGCTGCCTGGCAGAAAAGGACCTGGGGGTGCTGTTTGATGGATGGCTGAATATGAGCCAGCAGTGTGCCCAGGTGGCCAAGGCGGCCAACAGCATCCTGGCTTGTATCAGGAATAGCGTGTCCAGCAGGAGTAGGGAAGTGATCGTGCCCCTGTACTCGGCACTGGTGAGGCCAGGCCTTGAATACTGTGTTCAGTTTTGGGCCCCTCACTACAAGAAGGACATTGAGGTGCTGGAGCATGTCCAGAGAAGGGCAACAAAGCTGGTGAAGGGCCTGGAGAACGAGTCTTATGAGGAGCGGCTGAGGGAACAGGGTTTGTTTAGTTTGGAGAAGAGGAGGCTAAGGGGAGACCTTATTGCTCTTTACAACGTCCTGAAAGGAGAGTGTAGTAAGGAGGGTGTTGGTCTTTTTGCCCAAGTAACCAGCGATAGGATGAGGGGCAATGACCTCAAGTTGCGCCAAGGGAGGTTTAGATTGGATATTAGGAAAAATTTCTTTACTGAAAGAGTGGTCAAGGATTGGAACCGTCTGCCCAGGGAGGTGGTGGAGTCCCCATCCCTGGGGGTGTTCAAAAAACGTGCGGATGCGACACTCCAGGACATGGTTTATTAGGCATGGTGTTGTTGGGTTGACGGTTGGACTAGATGAGCTCAGAGGTCTTTTCCAACCTTAATAATTCTGTGATTATATGATTCTAAGAAAAAGCATTAGCCCTTTCCCCCTGTCTGTAGCACATAAATGCTTTATGCAGACACATGTACCCCTAGTGGAGTGAGAAAGGTTTGTGAGTCCTCAGTATACCATAATGTCATCACCAAAGTACACAACCCATGTGTCTTTACAAGCCATGAAACACGTCATGCATTAAAACGGTGTGTGATTTTACCAAAATTAATGGAAAAAACGAAGCTATTAAATTATTTGCTACTCAGTAGCTATGGTGGGGCACCTATACCTATTTTTTAACAGCTCCACACTTGGATGATACTCAAGGGGAAAAAAAGTATATTCCAACATAAACAAGGACATATCTTATCAGTCTGAAAACCTAAACAAACAATAGAACTCACTTCAGCTACATCTCACATAAAGGGAGAACTCATGCAAAAGTTGGTCCCAGATTTGTAGAGTGCTCTATGCAGATGGCAAGATGCTCCTACAAAGTTATTGAGGTCTGCAGGGGCAAACCACATCAAATCATGCATCCATACATTCCTCCAAGCAACCCCACAGGCAAAGCCTAAGTACTGTTGCATTAACTCACTCTCAGGTAAATCATGAAGACCACAACCACACATCAGGAGAAGGGTAATGCAAGTATCTTCTGCCTCTTCTTCCAACTGTGTGGACTGGTCCATGCCAATCAGAGAATAAAAACCAGAGCAAGGGGGTCTTCTATCAAAGCACTCTCCAAACAAGGTTAAAGTTAGAAATGAAGAAAATAACGAGAAAATTACTGTGTTACAATTATTTATGACCACTGTGAGAAGAAAAGCAGACTGTCAGTGCTATTTGTGTTATTAAACCACTGCCTAAAACTTATCTATTGCATTCTCACAATCGGGAACCCAGGAAGCTCCTTTCCCAGTCATGTGTTGTTCTCAGGGTAGTCACATTTGCCCAAGAAATCTTATTTCTTTGTTTAACAGGAGAGGTAGAATATTACCCCCAAAACAGTTTGTTTGTTGAGGTGCTTTTGCAAGCAGCAGGCATGTGAGGTCACTAACTCTTAAAAAATGCATTACATGCAGGTATCTGATCTCCTGGGTGGATGCCATCACAGCTATGCAATTGTATAAAATTGAGGCAGCATTCAAAGCATCAACACTTTTAGAAAGGTTTGCCAGAGAACCTGTATTTTACACAGGACACAACACTGCTGGCAAACATAAAGAGCAGGTATGTCAGGGAAGCTGGCCACAAAAGTTACATTTTTAGATTGTGACCAGATTTAGGTGGGAGATAGCTGCTGAAGTGTTTTGAACCACCAGTATGACGGAAGTTCTGGGAGTGTGCAGATTAAGTTTTATCACTGGAGCTGCAGTGGATGCAGCACTGGGGAACTTTACACAAGAAAACATAACTGACTACTGACTGCAATTTTTCAGGTGCGGAATAAGACAGGCTTTACGCAGGACTTTTTTCTAGTCTTAGGAACAAAAGTCCTTTTGCGGACTTGGGTTCTTGTCATTTAGTTATCTGGTCCCATATAAAAGATGGCATGTCTGACATTCCTTCACCCCTTCCAGTGCCTTGGAGAGGATCCACAGGCAGATCACACATCAAAGATTACCTTACATTTGCCCAACCAAACCCTGCTGGCTGGATGACACAGACAAGACAGGAGGGTGTTCACCTTCCAAAAACAAATGTTAGACTTTTAATAGCTGACAAGTATTTTCTGGGACTCACATCTTTGCATTGCTGTACTATTTTGCACTTTGAAGCTTTTTGTAGACCTAAATGAAAAGGAAAGTAAATGAAACTACTGTAGTCCCACTGTTGTGCGCTGGAAATGGGTAATGTTCAGCAACCCAATTGAGCAGGAAAAGCTGGCAGAGGGTCCACAGTCCTGCCAAATAATAGTTGAAGCTCCGTCTTTGATTTTTGGATACATGATGGGTTGGGTTGAAGCTATTTGAAAAGTGGCCTGTGACACATGCCAATCTTTGAAGTGTTGGCTGACATCCATAGTTTGGGGATAATCTTCCTGGGCTGGGATTGGGAATAAGACACTTTGCAGCCCTGAACTTTCTCTTGTCACACCAGTTACTTGCTTTCCTCGCAGGGCAGCCCATGGACGGTGGTTTTCTGAACACCTAGGGAACCTTAGCTCCTGCATGGCCTACATTGTTTCACCACTTGCTCTTGAAAGTCTTATAGGAGATTGCAGGACTCTGTAGGGAACCAAAATGAAGGGGCAGTGAGTGAAATGGGGAAGAGGGAGTGGAAATATCAGATAAGATATAGTGCTACTGTATTTTTGACCAAGAGTAAAGGAGCTTATTACAACCCATCATGAAAGCAATTTCTTCTTTTGGCTCCAGCTGCCACTTTTTTCTTTCTTTCTCCTTTTTCTCTCTCTTCAAATTTCTTTCTTCTCAATTTTTCTCCCCTTAACTTTTTTCTCCCCTTAACAGTGTATCTGCCTCTATTGCTGTGACTGCAGCTTGTATCTATACTAAAAATACCTTGAATCTGTGAACTTGCAGTAGCTCAAAGTAAAAAACCAGCTAAGGAGATGGGTAAATATTTGGGCAGCTACACAGGTATTGGTAGGTGGGCTAGTTAGTTTAAGGCCATCTTAGGTCTCCTTGCACTCCTATCCTGCACTGTCACTATAACTGCAGCAGCATCTCATTGTAATTGGCATCCATGTTTGGTTTT
Source organism: Scopus umbretta (assembly GCA_013400535.1). Taxonomy (NCBI): domain Eukaryota; kingdom Metazoa; phylum Chordata; class Aves; order Pelecaniformes; family Scopidae; genus Scopus; species Scopus umbretta. Next base: position 10,008 of record VZTL01056687.1, on the reverse strand, counting down.
TAGTTAGTTTTCTATTAGTATTTACAAAGGCTTTACCATGGAGGGGTAGAGTCTGTTGGAGAAAGCCCCACTCAATGGATAGTGCTGGTATTCCCTGTGAACCACTGGTCTGTAGATGCAAGAGGGTCAAATGAATAAGGGAAGTTCAGTCATGTATATATATATATACAATATATATACACACACATATATATGATCCATATACATATTTGGTTATATACCAGTTCCATGTAAGGTGATAACCAACCTGACACATTCTTGGCCTCCAGATAACCTGGTCTCACATAAACAAAAAACACATGCATGAGGCAAACAGGAGCCAGAGCTTGCTCCAAGAGGCAGTCAAGAAGCGACCATTGTATCTTTTTTTCTCCAAGTTTTAGAAGACTATTCGTAATCAGTTTATCCACATAAGTGTCTGTTTCCTCACTTGGATTCCAGTCACCGGTGGTACAATTAAATGCATGAAATAAGAGAGTTTTCCCTGGACAATGCTAAATTACTGTCTACTGGAAAGGAAAGTTGTTTTGAAAAAATTCATTATAAAGGCAAGGCTGTTGATCTACATAGGCAGAAAGACATACCATGCCAAATTTTATTTATGTATGTTTTTGTTTTTTCACTGTATTGTCAAGCACCCTGCAGCACAGTTCAGTGATAGCGGGTAGTGTTTGAACAAGTGGGTAAAGGATGTCAAACTGAGTGTACAAGAATGAAAGCATTGGCCTTGACTATGGAAGGTCTGGTTGATTTAAAAGCTAATTCAATGATACAAGCCTTCACTCAGCTGGTTTGCTGAAATTATGCAATCAGACTTTTTTCTGTTCTTCTTTTTTCATTCCTGTCTTATGAATGTATGTTGCAGGCCTCAGGCATCTGTTCACAGGCTTTCTCTTTCTTACCATGGAGAAAAAGCTTCTCACCTGCCTGAAAGATGGAGTTAGGACACCACACCATTCTAATTAGTTGTGAAGGAGTTTTCTTGCTTCCCTTTGGTTCTGGGTATGCCTTTTTTTGTGTTGCTCATGCCTCCTAAACCTCCCTCAGCTACATCGCCTTAGGACACGCACAGCCTGGTACAGCAAGCTGTGAGATGCTCAGCATTTGCCTCTGATCAGTGCTCATCCTTTGTGAGCTGACTGCTGTGCTGTGGGGAGGATGCGTGGGCATGAGGCAGGGATGGGAACTCTGGCTCAGGGGTGGAACCGGTCACCTCCTCATTAGGCTTGTTTCCAGCCCACCGACCTGCAGGATTAGAGTCTGGAGGTCACTTGCTGGTCTGGATCTCCAGCTGGGCTTGTCGTGACACCTAGTCGGGAGCTGGGGCTGTCTCATCCTGTTATAATTGGATCAGTCTTCTGGCTTGTCTGGGCAATGGCGGAGTTCTGTAACATTTTCGTATATATTCTGATACTGTATGTACTTATCTTGTCAAAACTAAAGTGACTTAGTCACATAAGAAGAAAGAAAAAGAATAAATCCTTCAGATATTGCAGGATAAAAATGGCCTTCTTGAATCAATCTTCATCTGACGGTAGTGTAATTACGGATTATTTACCAAGATCCAGTCTCCTGCTCAGAGCACAAAAATTGCCAAGGTGCCTGGCGCTAGTAAATTAGATAACACACAGGGTGATTTGTCATTATTACAGATCATTAGTTCTTTTCATGTTTAAACTTGCCCTTTCCAAAGACAGACTTTTTTTGGGGTGTCTGGAAGATACAATATGCTTCAATCACGACTCAGCTGGTATGTTAATCATTGCACTGGATTGATTCTGTCCTCTCCCAGAAAACAGCATTAAAAGCTTTATAAAGTGAGAGCAAAGAAAGCAAGCCACAAATGGACAAATAAGCCTTCGCCAATAGAGCGACTGTAAGGTCCAGAACTCTATCAGCAGCCACAATGTGAAAGTTACTGTCCTTTCACCTATTCTTGTGACCAAGACTGTCTCTGTCCTCTGTTCCCCTGGCATTTAAGAAAAGACATGTCTTAATGGGAGATACGTCAGACTCCTGGAGGTCTGACAGAACTCTCTGAACTGGACCACTTGGAAGTGATGGCATCCTAAAATCCTTTTCCTTGTAGGTGGGAAAGTGTTACTGTGCTGCCCTCTAATGCTCACAGCCTTGCATTCACTCACAGATGGGGAGGTTTAAGGTTAGTGCCGCTGAATAGGCAAAACACTGCTTTTTTTGTCTGCTCTCATCACATAAAATTGGAAAAGCAAGGCTTTATGCTAAATTCAGTGTCGCTTTTCCTATGCAAGCACAGTGTTATTACGCAGTGAAAGCATGAATTACTGAGCGCTTTGGGGCTGTAATCCAATTTGTGGATATTTCATTTAAAGTGTGCCATGAGTGAATTGTCCCACAGTGATGTATTGGTAGGCCCTAGGCTGATACTGTCACTGAGAGGTAAAATAAGGCAACTCAGCACAACTGGAAAAAATAGGGGAGCTTTTCTTGAACAAAATCATGATAGACGTGTTAGGTTACTGTTCCTTTAAATTTTAGAGTGTATAAAAATGGTGCTCCCTGGTCTATTATATCTTGCAGAACCATTTCACAGGATCACTTAATCTTTTTCAGGAGCTTCTCTGCCCTGAGTTTCTTATTGTTCTCCTTCTGCATCACCTAAAACCCTGTCAAAAGTTAAAACCATTATCCTAATCCAAGATTGACCGTCTGAGTTTCCTGCTTTCATACATTCTGTTTTGCACTTAAATAAATGCCAGCGGATCCCCCTCCTCTTCTTCCTTGCAAACAAGTGCAGAAAAGGGGGTGTGGGGGTGGGCAGGAGCTCCAGTTTAAGGCTCAGCAGCATTCATCCTCCTTCTAGTTTCTAAACTTGACCTTGAATTCTGAGAGCTATGGCAGCAGCAGCAGCCACACAATTACTACCAGGTTGGGGGCAGGGATGCAGGAAGGGAAACATGTCCAAAGAAACCCAGTGAGGGCCAGGATCTAAACTAGCTTATCAAGTTGCATAAATATTAATCATATCGTTTAAGCTGACATTCTGCCCCATCTGCAGAGTTTCACTGTAAGAGGTTTCTCTAATAGGGCATGATGTCTCCAAGCGCCTTTTATTAATAATTAAAATGTTGTATCTCGAATTACCACCCGGTTCATGGATGATAACGCTGTGTTGGCAGTGTCAGGCAGGGGAGATCCTAGTGCATAATGCTGAGGTGAAGGGGTTAGGTATGCAACCTTCTGCCTTTCTCTTCATTATTTACATTTCAGTGCTTCCTAAAAGCCATGAGATCATGCCCTTCTTCTGCTAGGCTCCTGCTCCACACCTCTTTTCCCCATCTGCAAAATGACAGTGCTTTCATTGCTCAAGCACTTTGAGGCCTACCAATGAAAAGCAACATGTATGAGCTGGCCTGAAAAAGGACTTGTATGCCCAAGAGCTTGTTTGTTAGAATATACCAGTGGGGTTATTAAATGCTAGTACCACCAAATCTTGCCTTGACTGTGTCCTTAGACTGTCACAGGCAAGCTCTCTCCAGGCACATAGTAAGAGGTGGTTCTGGGAAAAGAAAACACACATTAAGGAAAGGAAATGCACATTTAGGAATTCCTTTCTGCAGAGGAGGGACGGGAGAAAAACACAACACAGTGATTCAGCAGCACTTCAGCTAGGAGTGCTGAAGGGCACTAACAAGACTCAAGCGGTGATGGTGGAGCAGTGTTAGTGTCATGGAGTGGCCAGAAAGGTGGAAGGGTAAAGCACCAACTCATGGTATGGCTTGTAGCACACAGGAATGCATCTGTGACCAGCAACAACCCTCCTTCAGGGATCTTAGTCATATGGAGCAGGAGAAGAGTAGTAATTAAGGGAGAAGATGCAATCAATCCAGATGCAAAATATTTTAAATGTGAGTTTGTTCTTTTTTTCCTTTAGAGATGAATTTACATCTGGCAACAGGCATAAATGTCTGTATAAAGGCAGGTCCATGGCTACTGGACTGCTGCAACGATTAAGTGCAGGGCATGAGGTAGAAATGGCACAGACAAGGCTGAGCCCACACAATGCAAAACAGACCCTGGCACAAAGATGTCTAAGCTAATGATGATCCAAGCTTTATGGTTAACATGGTGTAATCCATACTGTATCAAGATTATGCATTTAACTGGATGTGGTGAAGCTGGAGTGACCAGCACTCTACTGCAGTGTGGCATTAGAGTGCATCCAAGCTCAGAGTGACTTTTCTCTGTCCAGCTGGGATGTCCCTGGATCACCCTTTGCTCTGCTTTTGAACCAAAATGAGCAGAGCAACTGAATTCGTGAGCACCTGCAACTGGGTCTGTACTTAGAGCTCTCAGTGTTTACATCGCTGCAAGCAGGTCTTGCATGTAGTTGTGTTTAAAAGTCCTTGTGTCAGAAATCTCTTTTTATGTCTAGAGTGGTGTAAAAGGGTTTCAGAATTGGGCTCACATCATTTGCAAAACAATGTCTTCCACATTTTCAGTTACTATACAGATTTACTTTACACGTGGAGGTGGGGGGGAGAGGGAATCACTGATGGGAGTTTCCAATGCAGCTTTGAGTGAGCTACCCGATTTTTCCAGACATGGAAAGCTACTTGTTCTCATCTGCTATAGCCATAAAATTACATGAATTCTAAAAGGAGCCTGGATGCCACATTTATTAGTCAACAAATCTGGAAGAAGAAAAAGAAATCCCTAAGAAACAGATGCTGTTGAGATTGTTTAGAAAAAGTTTTGTTTAGTACTAAACAGCAGACAGTGCAAGAAGGCACTTTATGAATGGAGATGAACCTTCTTACTTCCTTTTTGGTAACTATTTTATCACCCATTACCTTCTTCATTTTCCTTTTGTGCTCCTTTTGTCATTGTTTTCTAATTCAGTGTTCTCAGGATAGCTGGTTCACAGGAGGCTCTTAATCTTTTGGCTAGGTGTTGTAATTGTTTGAAAACAAATTAGATAGCTAAACTGAGGGACAAGAGAATTAAGAGACATGTCTGAGGTCACACGATAGGTTAATGGCTAATCACAGTTTGAATCCAGGAACTTCTAGTTATTAGACTTTTGCTGCAATCAACTGTGTTTTCTCCTGCAACTTGGGAGTGCTATAATATCACTTGAAAATTGATGTAAGGTTTGCATAGGTGAAAATTAAAAATTTGGTTAGAAGAAAAAAAATGAGTTATCGGGAATCACTAACAAGCATCCAACACTGATCACTTCTTAAACAAACAGACTCTGCTGAGATATATTTGATACCCTCAGAACAATTAATCACCTCTCAGAAGTGGCAAGTGTCAGTAATAATATCTTACCTGTAGATAACTGAATACTTAGTGAAGACTGTGCTTGTTATAAAATCTTTCTTCCTTTTGTTTCCTGGGTGGAATATGCTGGCACTTACTGCTCTGCTGGGAAATTCTGGAAGAAGGCAGAGTACTGCTCTCCTTTACCTGTCTCCTTCCAATTAAACCTCCATGGATTTATGTCTTAATAAAACGGCAGTTATACTTTCTTTTTTCAATTCATCTTTGCTGTTAAAAACCACTACTCCAAACATAATAGGTATTGTCTGCAATTGCTTAAATTGGGCATAAACATTTATTGCTTCCCTAGCTAACAAATGCAACCTTGCTGTTCATAGGAATGAAGAAACTTCTGCTCAAGGTCAAGTGACCTGATGTTTTCAGGCAGCCTCATTACCCATATTAGCACTGTAGAAGATGAGGCAGAACATCTGGTAGTGCCATAAAAATGATAGAAATGTATGTATATTTGCTTTAGCTGTTCATGCCAACATTGAGCCTCTGCTCCCATTTTGGGTCAATGTTCTGAAGAAGAACTGCCACAGTCTCAGTGTTTAAGGTTTAGCTTAAAAGGTTTCTTGGTCTCTGCAATTCCCTATGTCTGAAATGAAATCACGGGGACACCAAAACGGGCATCTCTTGCTGCTTGCCAGCACTGTCTGATTTCAGGCAGAGATGGCTTAGCCAATCTGATATGCATTTTGTCTCATGCGTCTGACACCTGGGAGGTAGCTGTTTATTGGAGAGCTATCAGCATTCTTCTGTCGTTGTGTCTATCAATGAAGTTTCCTCACCACAACAAAAATGAGTTACAGAACTGGAAGAAGAGAGGATGCTTGGCAGTGTGACAATTTCTGTGCTCCTCTGTTGCTGCCCTTCAATGAGTTTTTGCCCCAGTGTCTTTGCAATATGCCTTTCAGATTCTTTGGAGGGCATGGAAGGGCAGCAGCATCTCGCCAGCCCCCGCAGAAGGAATCCTTCTAGCTCATTTGAGGTGCACGAGTGGAATTTACTCAGCTCCTTGTTTTTTGGCCTGACTCCAACCCTGATAAGGGTAGTTCTGGGTCTGCTTCACATCAGTGGGTTATGATCACACACTGACAGCTGAAAGACACTGCTTTCTGGCTTTGCAGTCCTCCTGAAGTCTGACACATCTGAGGTGTGGAAGGAGGGAAGTGCAAGATCTGGCTCTCCAGCTTCTTGTCATATGGAAACACTGCTGTTCAGAGTATCTTTAGTACAGAACTTAGAGGAGCTTCCTCTCCCTTTGAGGCAGGGGAGCACTGCAAAAGAGTAGTGCTGGGCTGAAAAGCTGCCTGAAATACATGTACAGCATGGTCTGTCTACACACTGTGACTGCTGTGTATTCCATTAGGACTCCTGTTCACTTTGGTACAGCACAAATGTCTCTATTCAGCATTCAAGAACTCTTGCTGCAGGTGCTATGATCATCAAAAGCTGGATCTTTTGTGATCAAAAGATCCCATAAACCCACACACTCCCAGAAGCTCCAGAATTAAGGTAATAAAAGCAGAAGGGTTGCTGTGATGTATGCTGTGTTGGTCTGGACATGTGATGTAGAAGGTAGCCAAGAAAATAGGGAAGAGCCTGGTGGGGAAGTGTCAGACTCCTCCATGAAACTGGTCCTCTCTGACTCCCACCCATCCCTTCCTGACCTGCATGTTTTCAGCTAAAGTGTAGAAGGGATAGCAAGGCCATCCTCCAGTGAAAATATTTCAGCCTCAGTCATCACATTGCTGCGGCCAGGTATAAAAAACACAAGCTCTACACACTTCAGGTGACCAGCTGGAAACCACTGCAGACAGCTGAGCGTAGGAACAACACAGTGATTAACAGTGGGCAATGCTGCCCTTCCCAAGGAGGCCTTCCATGGACTTCCGTGCAGAGATGTGAAACCAAAATGATCTAAACCCACCTCTTCACTCTGTATGCTGTACTGACTTAGCACACTTCTTTGCCTGTATTTTAAAGTGGTTGCAATTCAGAGTAATTTAAAACCTCATCAGTACTCACTAGAGGGTTGGGGTTTAGAACCTCAGTCAATTAAGTCCATGTAGATGAGTAATAAGAGTAAAACTCACAGTTTTCAGTGCAGAAAAAGAAACTAAAAAGAAGAAGAAAGATTCTATATCCTAGCTATTCAAAAGCAATTATATTTTTAGTTACACGGAGAGACATTTTCAGACTTCTAATTGCTCCAAATCTATCTGCTAAAGAGTCATTACATTCCATTTTAACCCCTCTTTGACACCAGGAACTAATGCTGTAATTGAACTGTGTCACCAGTGATCTCAGTTCAAAATCATTAGTAGAGTTGTTCTTTTTCATATTTGCTCTAACATTACTCCTCATTGCCTACAGGCATGGGGCCAGATTTCCTGCCAGCATATGTGGGTACAACACCACTGAGATCAGTGCTGTTGTGTCCAATTAGGCCTGTGATGAGGCTGGGCCCATGTGCCATGAGCCTTCATTAACCAATATATTCCCATTACAGACTGTGTTCTGTTCACCCAACTACATCCTCTTAAACACGTGGCAACGCAGTGGAATAAAACACAGTAACATCATGCTTTTGAATTCTCCCCAATTTCTTTATGTCATTACACAGTTTGGGGGCAATTTAATATCCACATACAGGATTCTGATTTCACGTGCAGACAATAAAGGAACAATACTTTTAAATAATTTGGGCTGCAGTGTGCTCTCAGAATTGTGATATGTTCTTGATATTACTGTGTGTATGTAAAATGCCTGGGATCATCTCCTTCCTCTCCATAGAACTTATTTGAAGAATGAAAGAAAATGAATTAGAATAATCATAGTAAATATGTTAATAAAGTTGCATGCAGTTTACGTATCACATTAAAGTACAGGTTTTGTTGTACTTCTAAAAAAGAAACATTAAATATCAGGAATATTGCTAAATGCAGGCCTAGAACGTGATATTTAAACCATATACAGTATGATAGTTATTGGCAACCAATAATGTGAGTCCTATAGCAACCCTTTAATTAAGATTCTACCCACTTTTCTACTTTAAACCTTGCCATAAAACTATGCTCCATGCTATAATTTGGAATACAGATCTTAGCACAGCAGTGGGTTGGGGTTTTTTTTGTTTTGTTTTTAATTCCAAAAAATCATTTGGCCATTTTATAGCAGAGAAAGATAAAGAGTAAGCTGAAAGTTTCCAAGCCCTCAGTTATGATCTTACACAACTCATCTGGGCCCAAGATTAATGCTTGCAAATGCAGTAACTCAATCGCATTCCCATGGAATTAGACAGCTTAGAGCCCAGCATTCAGTCAGTGGGTACTGGAAAAGTTTGCTTGTGCCAGTGTCTATCAAACCAGTAGATTCATAACGTGACTTACTACTCTGAGCACATGTTGACCAGGTAGATGTAATAATCTATGGCCTAACTCTGCTTGTGTCCCCCCTTGATGGAGCGTACACCATTTAGCTGCGTTAGCACCTACTGCAAAGCTCTTGTCGGTACCAATTACTGGCTTGAGCACAACCATACAACTAACCTTTGCAGGGCTAGAGCTGGCTCATATCTCATTAATGCAGGGGACAGGGGAAGGTGGTTTGTGACCATCTACATATGACCGTGTAGACAGTGCCTGAGGAGAAACTGCTTTCTGGGCCAAACTGTGGCCCATGACCTGTTACATTGAGAAGAGCAACCCCATTTCCATTTTTACCTACCTCATATTGAAACCGGGCTCCCTAGGGACAGAAAACTGAGCTTGTATCTAGGCCAAGATCCTGGTTAACTAGGTCACCATCATGACTGTGCCACCTGCAGTCAGCTCAGCTGCCAGGGGAAGAGCAAATGCCATGTGGTGGCAGTCACAGTGTCGCACATGCTTCAAATGCCACTGCTGGAGGAAACAGTCTTGCTCTCCCCCAACTCTGGCAGCTGGTGGTTGAACAGCTCGCTCTTCTCTGTGGAGAGAGCATCAGTGCTAGTGAAGGCACACAGTGGTATGGAGCAGGGAACTGGTCCTGGATAAAACTAACCCAGAGGGGACAGAAAAAAGAGAGAGAGAGAAACCAGCTAGCTTTAACCCGCTTGGGTGCCCCATCTTATTCACCTCCACATGAATACTTACACCATCGTCCACAAGCAAAAGCTGAGGCCAGTGCAACAGGGGAGTGACCAGAGCTTGGAAGCTGTGGAAAGCGCAGGGTAACTTGTTACAGCACTGCTGGCTGATGGCAGTTTATGGTGTATGGGGAACTACAGCTTGAAAATTCAGGCATGGTGGTTTAGTGACGGCTAGCATCACTCCCTAATCTATTGTGTCTGTTTTGAGAACCCAGTTTTTGACTCAGTCTATGATCAATACGTAACAGCTTTTGTAATTTTGAGGAAGTAGCAGCATTAGAAATTACTAAAATCCTGAACCTTTGGACTAGCTCAACATGTATACACATGCTTCTTTCTCTGAAGGTTAGTTAGAGTATTTGCGTCACTATTACACAATTTTATCTGAATTTACATCAGTTTTATTATTATATTAAAATCTAATCAATAATATGATCTATTTTCAGCATTTACTCAGCATAATAAAAACTGAAAAAATAACTAAAAACAAAATGAAAAAAATTTCCCAAGCACAAGTGGAATTAATAGACTATAAAGACTCCATACTCCCAGCGCCTTTCTGTTTA
>VZTL01056685.1:35075-55402 GCA_013400535.1 Scopus umbretta | reverse complement strand
AGCCCATCGATCCAGCCTGTCCTTTCCTCCTCCTGGGAAGGGGGTTGTAGCAGGGCCCCCATTCCCTGTGGGGTCTTTTCTTCCCTCACAGCCCAGGAACGGAGGTTGGGGGGGGGTTGTTATCTGTAAGATCCCTTTTCCCCTCTCAAGCCCAGAGAAGGGGGGTTGCAGGGTTCTCCCCTCTCTGTGGGGTCGCTTCCCCTTCGCAGGCTGGAGGTAGGTGGTTGCAAGAGCACCCTGTTCCTGGTGTAAGGGCTGGGTGGGCTGATGCTGGAGGTCTCCCTAAACCTGTGCACCCTTTTTGGGGGGGGAGGGCAGGTTCCCTATCTTTTGGGGTGCCGATTCTGGGGATACCCCTGCTGCACAGAGCCGCACCCCTTCAAGTCTTGGGGTCAGTGCGATTCCTGCCCTGGTAGGGAGGGGAGTTTAGGGGACCCGCTGTCCCCAGCGGCTCCGAGTACCTCAGGGGTCTGCTTTTTTCCCCATTCCTCTTCTTGGCGAGGGTTTCTTGTTGAGTCACCTGCTGCGGAGGGAAACTCGAGCTGCTGCCCTGTCCTGGCACAGAGCCCCTGGCCTGATCCAGCCCGTGGCCCAGCACCCTTAGCTGCCTCTCCAACCTTGGGCGTGGAGCTGGGAGCCCTGTAATGTCAGGCCTTCCCGTCGTCCTGCCCTTGCTCTGGAGGTGTGGCTCTGCTTATCTCACCTCTCCATGTCCTGATATTCCCAACCCTTCTGTAACCTTGGTGGTGCCTCCGGCAGCCCATCCTGCTCTTTCTGCTTTTCCTTTTTACTTCAACGACAGCTCAGTCGGGAGGTATCTCTTTCAAAACTATATTTGGGGAATTGGCAGAGCCGGGGAGGAGTGGCTGTGCGGAGGCTGCTAATGTGCTCTCTGGGGGTTTGGGAAGGCTTACAGCGGTAGCTAAAGTTGCTGAGGCTGCTACGGTCTGTCATTCCTCCCCTCTTCCCCTCCCGGTGTTCACTGAAATCAGTACAGACTTGTTCTTTCACATCTAGGTCATTGATGTTTTGGAATCGATTGTAATCTGATGTTCACAATCCTGTCGTGCTCAGTGTGGAGGAGAAAATAACTTTGGCCCTATAGCTGTAATTCTTTCCTCTCCTTTTCTAGGTGTGCCCTCTTTCTCCCTGACCTTGCAGGTATGCCTTTTTGCTCTCCACCGAAGCTGTTTATTTTCAACTGCTTTGCTTTTTCTTGTGAAGGTGACTTCTTTCCTGTCTTGCCCTACTGCTAATTTCCCATGTCCTTGATTATCTCTTCATTAGCAATCAGCAGCGTTGTTACTTGGAGCGAAGAGTCGCGTTTTTAGGTGATCGAGGCTGGCAGTCGTTGTCATTTTCCCTGGCTAAAGGTTAGTGTGGAGCTTCGTGTTACAGCACAGGTGATGAAGGCGTCCCTCTCCTGACTCTGCGCCCTCCTGCTTTGAGCCCCCGTGAGTTGGGGGAGAGCCAATTTAGGGAGTTAAACCAGCAGAAGAGCAATGCTACACAAGCGCTAGTATTTTCTCTTGCTTTAGCTGCCTGCATTGACTCAGTGCCAGCGTTGGGGAGGGGGTGGATTTGCTCCCTTCAGCTGCAAGAGGCCATCAGACCCTCTGGTGGGAAACCTGGCTCAGTTCTTTTCACTCTGAATCACCAAAAATTAAAAAAAAAAAAAAAAAAAAGACCAGGAGGCAGGGCAGGGTCGATGCCATTCCTTTGCTGTAGAGGAGGTAGGTAGGAGGCAGCTGTGCCTAACTGGTGCTGACATGGCTCTTGTTTTTGTCCAGGACTGCAGCAGTAGCAGTTCTGGGAAGAGGAGAAGCGTTTCGCTAGGAAGCCGTGGGCAATGCAGATGTCTTGAGTGTGGCATAGCCCAGGTGCCACTCTGAGGCTGTGGAAGGGAACAGACTGGTGCCTGTTGGACTTCCTTGCTCCTCTGCTCTGTCTCTGACATCAAATGGGCCCTTTCTGGGGTTTTTTGGCATTTATTTTTCTGGCTGCTGCTGGGATGGAGTGGTCAGGAGCTTCTGGTGGCAGGGCTGGTGTGACATGCGATAGGACAGGAGCACTAAATATAAAACCACGTTGGCCTGGTCAAAATCAGCTGTGTCAGGGCATGTAAGCAAATACGCAGATGGAGGATTGAGGTGGCATCTTCTGTAGTGAGAACCCGTCAGTGCTGGGCTGGGGGTAGAGCAGCTGGCGTTGGCTTGATTGCTGCTTGGACCTGCAGAAATCGGGACTTTTCCTGCCTAACTTTTGGGGCTGCATCCATGGGGTATTTTTGAGGTCAAAACCACAGCAAGCTGCCCCGTGTCTCTATCATCCTGTGTTCCCCGGTGCCGCCCGATGCCAATTTTTTGATGTCTTCTCTGAAGAAAGGAGTTGAACTGTGACTGTAATCTTGCCCTCTTGGTAATGGCTTGCAGAAAGCAGCTGTCATGTCCCTCCAGAAATCAGTGACGGATGAGACTTGCTGCTCTTGCTCATCTAAAGATATTTTTTCAAGGCTATCGGAAATATTTGAAGCCACATCAAACCGTTACATTATTTCTGGGAGAGCTGCTTTCAAATCGTGGCGTTGCCTGACTTGCTGTGCCTTGTTGGGAGCTGACAGGTCAGCCTGGCACACAGCTGAAATTAAAATCACAGTTCAGTTCCAGTGCAAGGAATTGTGCAGGGCCTGATGGCATTTAGGTCTCTGAGAGGCTGCGACAAACTTATTTATAACCTGACTCCCCCCAGAAAAAAACACAGGTATTTTGCAGGCCTCTCAATTCTGGAGAAGTGCAACTTTCTCATGGACAGAAGAGAAAGAGTGGCTTTCATTAAACCGATAAATGGAGTTGACTTAACTTTCTTTTTTTGGCCACAGCCTTAGGGTAATGTATTGTATGCTTTTGTTTTACTGACTTTTTAAAAAGTAGCTAGGCTTAAGGGGATAATGCAGCCAAATAGCTGAAGTCCAGAGCTTATTTTGGATATACAGAGCGACAATAGAGACCTTTTCATTGCCTATTTTTAACTTTATGAATTTTCCTGCAGCGCTGGAAGTACAGCACAGATTTGTTCTGGCTTGAAATACCCAGGAAGTGGTGACATGACAGCACCAAGCCCAAACTTCTGAAGCAAATAGCTATGATTAAAAATTCTTCTTGCAGGTTTTTGTAAGCCCTCTTTAACAGTCCTTGGGAGGCCTATAGGTTGACCTGTCTTTTTATTTTTATTTTTTTTTTGTCTTGGGATTATTTGATTATTTGCCTTTCCGGTGGCTTTATGCTTTGCAAAACACCTGATAGATTGTCTGTGCCGTCACTGGAAAAGCAAAATTGTCCTGGGCACGCAGGAGCCGGTGTCCAGTACGTGCAGTAAGAGCCCTTCTTAAATTTTTCTGCTCCACTCGCAGATTTGCGTTTCTTAAACGCTTCTTTATAAAGTTTGCTGCCTGTGTCTCAAAGTGTTAACTAATCTTCATGCTAAAAAAATGCTAGTTAAGTAAAAAAACTGCTTCACTTCTGAAAAACGTTGACTAGGCAGCTGATGAATGTGGTCTCAGGAGTGGTTTGAGGGAGAGAGGCCTTGAGAGCCGCCAGCTTGGTTCTGAGTGCGTGCAGACTGATGGGTTTCTCGTTTGGCTCTAGTTTCTGCGCTCTGATCTTTGCCAGCCGAGAGTGTTCGTAAAACGACGTGTTCTTTTAACAGTAAAACATTCTGTTTGAGGAGGTGAAGCGAGTAGTTGAGAAATACCGGGCGGAAAGCGTTGAAACAACTGCGCAGGCTGTGGTCTGGTGCCGTGGTAAATCTTAGCTGCCTCAGACCAGACCGCGAGCAGCGTGGCGTAAGGTGCAGGCTCTTAAGAAGTCCGAGTCGGTTTAAATTTTTTCCAAAACCCTTGAAGAGGTGAATTTGTCCCTCCAGGCTTTGTCGGATCGGGTATCCTCCCTTCGCTCTTCTGTACTGTGCTTTGGCAGACTTGGCTGAAGCTGGATTGTGTCGTTTCTGGGGTAAATTTGTGTACTGGGAGAACTGGTAGTGCTCTGAGCTGGTGTTAATGGTCTGCAGCTCGCATCTCTCGTCAGGCTGTCTGCCCCAGCTCAGGTGGTGGTTTGTGTAATTAAAATCCTTCTATGTGTCTTTTCTCATGTTCCTCTGGGAAAACTTAGGAACACAGAGTAGAAATGACTTTTTTTTTTTTTTAATTTTTGCTTGTGTTCGTAAACTTAACTTCATCGAAAATCTGGTCTTTATCATAACTGAACCTAAGGTTTGGCCCCTCACGGAAATAAATAGGTGTTGAGAGTATCTTGGACTTCTTTTCGGAAAATGGTATTGACGTTTGTTGTGATAAATTCCCTTTACGCAGATTTTCCCTGGTAATAATCTTCATTAAAAAAAAACAAAAAAAAAAAACAAAAAAAAAAAAACCCCAAAAAACCCAGCACTTGAATTCCTGTGAGCCAGATTTGATGGGGAACATTTGTGGTAACTTTGGCTTGGGGTTTTGTGTTGCTTCCTTGCAGAAATACCCTTTTTTCACATGTAATGTTGCGTTATGTGAACATGAATTACATGACATGAGCAGCTGTGTCTCATTCAGGCTTCGTAAGCGTAGCCCCAGAGGTATGGCTCTTCAGTTCCTAAAGTCTTAGATTCTACCGCAGGTGTTCACATGTCGTATTGGTGCTTTTCCTGAAAAATTAGCAGGCTGAGTATTGGTGCTAGTGTTTTATTTCTGTCTCGTTCATAGAACGTTGTACGGATTGCTAACTTCTGGTAGAAATAACTGCAATCATGCGAATTCAGTATTTGACATTATAATTGCTGCATTTTCAGAATTCTTTCAGGTATTTGCTATTGGTGTTTAGTTACGTGAAACGGGGGGACCTGAGCTTCACTTTTGTACCAGCTGACAGTATTGGTATGGCAGGTTCCCTCTCGTGACGGGCGAATCCTTTTGGATATGTGTATTTTTTTTGTTGCTTGTTATTTAAACTTAAAAGTAATGGATTGTCTGTGGTGCTGGTTGATAAAGATAACGTCGTTCCGGAGAGTTAATCAGCAGTAAGTTTAATTAAATGTATTATGTATGGGGGAGTTAACTATATGATAATACATTTGGCTGTTGTCATTCTGTGTCCTTGCTGGCTAGCTGCTGCATCTCTAGAACTGGAAGCTTTCTCTAACTTTCATCTTTTTTTTTTTTTTCTTAATGCTATCGTAGGAGCTAAAAAAGTAAGTACTTTCTAATTGTCGTGTGGTTTTTGGAAAATCGGGGGAAGGTAGGCACTGATCTGATACTTCTTACTAGACAGATTATTGCACAGTTTTCTGATTTCCACTGGAAATAAGTGTACCTTTACAGGTTTGTTAAATTCACCCATGTCTCACTTTGATTTAAGACAGTTCTTTGATTTGAGGGAACCTCCTGATAGTTGGAGTCCTCAATAATGCACCTCACCCTTGAGGTGAGCGATGGGGGGGGCTGCAATTCCAGTGCTTGAAGCTGTTTGCTTAAGGACTTGAACAAAATCACCTATAATTAAAAATAAAAAACCAAAAAACCACCAAAAAACCCCCCCCCACAAAAAAAAAAAAACAAAACAAACCTAAAATCCAAGTTTTTATCATGTGGTCATGCTCTTTCTATAGGAAATGTTAATAGCTGTTGAGCAAATTAAATATTGAAAGGTGTGACAGTTTGAGCTGCGTTGAGTCATGTCCAGGTTTCTTGTTACACCCACTAGAGGTTCCTCCTGAAAGAGTTTCAGTTGTAAACTCCGAGTATAACACCTGCATAGGGTTGATGATATATTCTCAGTAAAGGATGTCCTATAGGTCATGATTTTTCCTTGGGATAACTGAAACGACCGTGAACGCAGAGCCAAGCAGAGCATGGCAGGCAAATGCAGAAATCTGATGTTCTGTTTAGGAGTCCGTATCGACCTAAGTAACCTAAAAATTCAAATGTATTGTCCCTCCCTGTGCAGTTTCAGTTATGCATTTTGCTTTTCCAGTGGATTTTGTGCTGACAGGTTGCTACACGAGATCCGGATGGCCGCTAGTTCAGAACGTGTGCGCTGCAGAGCAGTGCCTTTGTGCACAACGCTTTTAATTTGCATCATTTAATCCTCTTCCAGTCTGCCACATGACTGAGATGCAGGTATTGCTCTCGCAGATGTCGCCTTGTCTTTGATGTTGCCTTCCAAGAATCCCATTGAAATTGGCGTCTCCTGTAAAGATTTTTTTTTTTAAGAGGGATGCTGTTTGCTGCTTAAGGATATAAAAATAGCTAAAATGATTTGTCCAGCAGCTGAGACGATCGGGATATGAGGCTGCCTCAAGGATCACTGTTTTTTTTTTACAGCACAAACATGTCCTCGTACCTCAAAATAACTTGTGCAGGCTCTTTAGTGGCACTGGCACGTCTTCGGTCCCCATGACATACGTGATGTCATTTTTCACTGCTTGATGGTGACGCTGTGGAAGCTGTAGTAGCAGAGCTTATCCTGATGAGCAAACGCGAGTTACTGCTTGCTCGTAGCGTTGCTCCTACCTTGCAATGCGTGTGCTTCCAGCTGGGGTGTTTTTGATGTCGATGCTAACAAGGAGATTAATGTTTATTGAAAGCACTGGTTTCTTTCGAGTCATCTGTAGCAAAAAGTGGTTTATTGCTCCATAACTGGTGTAAAAAATGCAAGAGAAGAGTGCAAAGTAAAAGAGAGATTTCAAAATAAGTTTCAATTTAGAGATTTTTAAATGTTTTTAGCTGTATCACAGTGCTTTCAGCAGCTGGTGAGGAGCAGTGTCACAACTCCAGTAAGAAAAAGAAAGACCTACTTTTGTTTTTCCTAGTGATTTTGATAACTGAAATATAGTACTACATTGCTTTAATATTTTAAACTATATGAAGTTAAATTGAAAGTTTAAGAAGGCAAAAGTGTTTGCTTGCAATAATAGTTGATTGGTTTTACTGGTCTGTCAAGTCACGGACTGGAGGCTTGTAAAATCTTCCAGGAACGGTAAGCCATCAACTGAAGTCTGGAGGATACTTCAGCCGTTTGTCAATTTTATTCAGCAACCTGTCATAGATAAATTTGTAGCTATAAAACTTGCAGCTGTTGGTAGCTAACGAGAGAGCTGGCTAACAGGTACTTCATTTTGGCCCTTTGGTTTTTTTATTTAACTTTAGGGATCTGACCACATAGTGTTTGGCAGAGAGGTAGTTACCTACTCATTAGATAGCTGAGCAGTACCGTAAATTCTGTACTTGGAAAGGTATTTCCTATACCACTTCCAATAATCTAGACATACTAGGAGGTGCTTGATTCCCGCCCCCCCCCCAGTAAAGTGTGACTAGGGCAGGAAAACAACGCAGATGCAATATTTTTCATTTCGATAGAAGATTTCTTTTTTTTTTTTTTTTGGTAAGCTAAATTAATCATGAGATCTCCAGCTCTTGGGTCAATTTTAATTTGCCAGTAACTGGAGTTTTAAACCAAAACTGAATCATAGTTTTTCAGTCAGCTCCCTCTGCTGGCTTTCTGGTAGCAAAACACAAATAGTTGTAAGCAATGACCTCTAAAGATACTCAAGAATTGGGGCATCTTTCTTTAGCCTGTCTTCCCAAAACAGTGCCTAGCTGAGAATACCTGACAAGTAATTAAGGCCTAATCTATGAACTTGGAAGAATATCTTATACATTACCAGGGATTTGAACAAAACCTTGTTGTTTTTTTCCTTCTGGTTGTCTGCCAAAGTAGAATTCAAAGTGTCTTCAGCCAGTGCCTTTACTTTTAAATAGGAATATGTGGAATACTAGTCAAAACAGCAGGATTATTTTAGGAGGAAGGTTATTTTGACTTCAGAAACTGCATGTGCTTAGGCAGTTTAATTTCTTTGTCTTAAAATTTATAACAAAGGAAAAATCAAACTAAATGCTTGGACTCTTTACCGTGAATAATAATGGCATGATAGCTTTTGACACTCTTGCATTACTTAAGAAATTACTAAAGTCTGATGCATGCCCTTGCTTTGTTTAGTTTTGCTGCAACTACATTGTTGTGCTTATCTTTTAATGCTGCCACTCTTTGGAAGATGAGGACGAGGAAACCTCCCTGCCCAGTAGAAAAAGTGTGGGTAGACAAGCACAAATATGATGAAGCAGAGAGACTGCATTACGAAAGAGAAGCGATGCTAGCTGCTGCGGCCCCTGAGGAGTGCCAGGAGGTAGAGGCTGTGAACGGAGTCTGCAATGACGACTCTGTTGAAAACGAATTCAAGGGAGACCTGAAGAGAGCGAGGAATGGAAAGAAGCAAAGGAAACGGAAGCGTTCTCCAAAACCCAAAAGCGTGGCCTCCAAGTTAGACTCTATTTTGACTGGTTTGTTAGCTGACCACGTGTGGTTTGACAAGCCTTTCTATGATCACGCCGAGAACGTGTACAGGAAAAAAATAGTGGATTGTCAGAACGAGGAGGCACCTGAGACTGCAGTAACTGCTGAGCAGTCCCCTTTAGTGGCCAGGTCAAAAGCTGTCCAAGATGACGTTCCTAAGCCAAGAATGCTTTCAGCAGCCCTGTCCTGCTCCCATGGTAGTCTGTCTGCGTGTCACCATATTGTTCAGGATGTCTGGGTCAACAAATTTGACTTTGATAAGGCCGAGGAGGTGTTCATTGAAAAATCTCAGTTCTTTGATCCTCCCAATGTCCTAACCATCCCGTCTGTGTGGTCAAACGCTGGCAACGTCGGGCTGAGAACACCGGATGAGGGCTATGTTACAGCCCTGCCTACTCCTGCTACCCCAAGCTTAGCTCCAGACGTCGTTGCTGATTCTGCCTCTTCCTTCGTTACCAGTTTGTCCGGCTCTGTACGCCAGACGGTAAACGGTAAGCCGCAGATCTCAACCTTGCAGGCTCTCATGTCGGAGGTGTGGTTAGAGAAACCCCTCTATGATGATGCTGAGAAGAGCTTCTATGAGAACATGTTTGATGGTCATCCATCGGGCAAAGTCAGACAGCAGCAACACGGCTGCCCCGAAGCACTGACGAACCACCACGAGGACAGGAAGAACCACAGCGCTGGAAAGCAAGCGGGCATCACGCCCGTGGACGTTGCCGCTAACTCTCTGCTTCCCAGTGATGCTGAGCAACCTCTGCCTACCCGCTTTTTTCTGCATGAGGACAGCGAAACTGTGTGGCTTAATAAGCCGACGTATGACAGTGCCGAGTCACGATACTATGCAGCCGAGGCTCTGAAAATGTCAAGAGCAGGAGAGAGTACGGGGATGCAGGAATCCGCAGTAGTAAAACCCTCCCAACCAGCTGCTTATGCTTCAAGTGTACCTGCGCCAGAAACGAAGTAGGAGAAGTTTATTTTGGGGTAACACTCACACATGCAAAACTGCTGGGTCAGGCTTGAGCTGAGTGAATTTGCATGTGTAGAAGACGGGCGTTCCTTGTGTCCGCAGGACCAAGCGTGCGTGCTCGGTTGGGAGACGCAGCTCCCAAGTCAGGGAGCCTGTTTGTGGGCAGGATAACTGGGGGAAACTCCTTCAAGGAACCCCCTTCTCCGGATGAATGCTGGTGGCTAAAGGTAGTATTTGTGGGGTGCCAGAGGTTAGGCATTTAAAGGCAAGGCGGGTAAGCGAGCTAAGGCTTGAACCCCTCTTTACATGGGGAAACCCGGGGCCATGCCCCTTTCCGTATTCCTATTGTATACAAAAAGCCATGAAAGTGAGAAGTTGAAGGGAGTTAATCGTGTGTTGTAAACAGGCATGCTGAGACTGCAGAGGATGCAGTGTTTCGTCTTTGAATTTGAGAAATTAAAGCGGTGGTTATTTACTGTGTGTTTCTGTTTAAAATGCCACAAAATCCTTCAGAGAAGCGGTTATCCCCAGCTCTCCTGCAGAGCACGTAGGCTGGTCATTGAGCTCTGTGCACGACATGACTACATTTGAGCGTCGCTACCAGCATCCAGCTTGAAGAAGGCTTGGGGATGACAGTGAAATAAAATTCAGGGCATTACTCTGGCCCTCAGCATGTGCTGTATTTGCTTCGCGGCGGGAGAAGCGCGCCTTTCTAATTTGTTAGGCCGTTTGGTCTGGAAGCTGCTGTTAATTTTGGGACAGGGCTAGCTGGATTACAGCTTATTTGATGTGCGTGTATCTAGCTGGGCAGGAAGAAATGCATTCTCAAATTGTAGATGGACCTTCATAGTTATAAATCGGCTTATAGACAAACGCTTAACGGCTTCTTTTGAAGTCCTGGATGAGGCGCAGAATGATACAGATGATGTGTTGAAAATGTGCTTTTATATATGACTGCCTGAATCCTGAACTCTGCTGCACGGGGGGGCTGTAACACCCCGGGAGCCTGTCCTGAAGGCCAGTGCTTAGGTGTTACCTTGCAGTGACTGATGTTCTTGGAAAAAAGGCTCTTGGAGCATCGGTCCTTATTTCTGACGCTTTCGATCCTTGAATTTCTTAGGATTTGTTTGGAAAGTTTTAAGATCTTTATGTCAAGTGATAACAGGGGGTTACAGACAAGCTTTAGAGCACACACGCCTTTCACCCTGTCCTATTTGGGATAATTTTCTCTTTAGCTGGACGGAACTAGGTATTTGGTCATGCCTTTCACCCTTCCCCAGGGAAGTCCATGCATCATTGGGAAATACGTGGTGTGAGTTTGTCTGTAACTGGGATTCACTGTTAATGATACTGGTTGGGCAGCTCAAGCAGGGTCTTGGAGGGTTGAGTGCTGGGAATGACTTCAGTGTAGAGGACCTGTATGGTATGGTGGGCCTCTGGTCTCTTCTGAATGGGTAGATGAGAAGGGTGCTTGTTTTACAGAAGACTCATCTTTTGGCTTCCAGGGAAATGTTTTGCTGGAATGCTGCGGGGCTTTGAGCTCGTAAGAAAAGGGTTTGCGGGTTGCCTTTAGTTGGTCTCTCTGCGTTGTGTGGTGGAACGTGGTGGCGGTGTGGTTTTGTTGCGATGCTCTATCCCTGCTCTCACCACCTCCTCAAACTGATGGCTCTGTAGCTGTCCCTTGGCTTGAAATAAGGGCACATACTCTTACTGTTGCAAGGGCTCCGTCGTTTGCCTTCAAGTGCAGAAATTAACCTTTGGAAGCTGCTGCACTGAAGAATAACAACACCCTTTCACAGCAGCATTAGGACGTTGTATGCTGTTCCTCTGTAGCGACAGGTCTCTGTCCCTTGCAAGTGTTGCGCTGCTGATTTTAATTCCTAAACAGTTGCAGCAGCTTCCAAAAGGGCACGTGTGAAGTTACCTGTGGTGGGGTTGTAAATAGTGTGTGTATCTGGATTCCTGGAGGCTGGTCGGTGTCAGGCGGTATGTTGTGCCGGGCTGTTCCTTACAGGAGGATTTGGTGGTGCACCTAGTGAAGCACAGTGTGACCAGGCAGAGACACGTACTCGCCTAAGACAGCCGATGGTTGCTGTCAACGCACTTGAGTCGTGTTCAAGGAAGACTGAGATGCGTTTAAATCTGTGAGCTGTAGCGTCAGGAGTCGCCTGTCACGTACGGAGTGCTCCCTCGCTGGCACGCTGTAGCGTGGCACGTGCTGCTTGGAGCTGCGTATCCTTCAGTCATTGCCTTCACCGTGGCCAAGTGTCTTAAGAAGGAAAAGCGTTACTCCTTTTTTGATTCTCATACACAAGACATCTTCCTGAGCAGCAGATTCCCGTGTGTCTAGCGTGATCTAGAAAATCCTGCTCTGAAAGCTTTTTTTTTGTGGAAGAAGGTACAGATCAGCTGATTTATTCTGTCCCCACTCGGTGTCCCATCACTAAATGCAGGTCAGGCCAGGCAGACGGGTGGGTGATTAGACTGTCCTGCTTTCTTAATAGGATCCTATTTACTTAAAGCTTTCCACCAGTGTGGAAACCACCAAGCAGAGAGCTGCAGGCACAGCTCCATGGGGGAAGAAAACGCTCTTCTGACAAGCTCACTGCAAGCTGCTAACCGTAAGTACTTCTAGGAACTTACTTTGGGTTGTGGTTTTTTTTTTTTCCCTTTCTGCAGAAAAATGGCAGTCGACTACTTTATGCACGAGAAGATCTGGTTTGAGAAATACAAGTATGACGATGCTGAGAGAAGATACTATGAGCAGATGAACGGGCCAGTTGGCGGCTCTTCCCACCAGCAGGTAATGCATGTTCTCAGATGGGGTTTGGCAGAGTGCTGGAGCTTTAAGAGCTAGTACAGAGCAGGCGGAAGGAGACACCATCCACCTGGATGTGCACCTGTGTATTATTTCCACTCTGGGTGCTGCTTTTTCCAAGTGTGAGAGTCTTTTCCGGAGCTCTCCAAACCTACCCCCAGTTATGACCCCTTTTGTCTTTTAAAAGACCATCTTCTGTGGATGGTGAAGAATATTTCCCGGTATACGGGGAGATCAGGCACCCTTGTAACAACAGATGAACCGGTTATAGGTCGCAGCAGTTAATCTTTTCAGGCTGCTCTGGCAGGGTCCGAATGCTGCCTGTGATCTGACGGGGACACAGTTTGAGCTGTAAGCCCTGAGAGCTGCGGTTCTGTCGACTGGGCTGGACGGTAACGCCGGGCGAAGAATTGACCTGACCCCGTTCAGCCAGGGAAGATGCTGTTTTGCTGCAGTTTTGGAGCAGCTAAGCGTTCCTTGGCAGGGGATATACTGGGTATATATGAGATGCTTGGTGTTTGAAGAGAGGCACCATGTCTCCAAAGAGACCAGGTTTTATGTTCCTCTCGTTGTACCCCTGGAAATATTCAGTGTGCTCCTCCGGAAAACTGCATCACAGTGCTGGTGAGTTGGGGAGAGCAGGTGGAGGGGAAGCATGGTGGTGCTGCTGCAGCACACCTGAGCTGAAGTAGTTCAAGCTTAAAAATTAGCCCCAAATTATTACTATTTGAAGGTACAGAGCTGTTGTAACCTCTTCCTGCCATGTAAAGAGCTGTGAACTGCTTATGCATTTGGTTGGTTATGTAGGAAGCCGCTTAGAGTTTTAAATGGCTGTCTTGCAAGTGTTTAAAGGGAAACTTTTTGCTTAAGTAATAGCTTCTAGGCACGCTCTGTCTATTCCTGCTGCCCATGCTAGCATAGTGGTGCCACAGCACCTGTGACATGTGCATAAAAATTGGAAGCTATAGATAAGCGCTTGAAGTAGATGCTAAAGTGCAAACCTCTGCAGTGCTCTTAGAAGAACGGTTAGACTATTTCATGCCACGTAAGGAGCTTCCAGTGAAGAAGTTCTGCTTGTGAGACGTGGTGTGAAGGCTCTGGGGGAGATGCTGCAGCAGTTTATCAGTCACTTCTCTGCCAAGGAAAAAGATCCATGTTCCTTAAAACCTTGGCTCGTGGGCAGTTTCACGTCTCAGATCTTGCTTGTGGGCTTGCAGTCTGGGAAAGGCAAGGAGTGAACGCATCACGGACACTGAATTTGTGCCCTAGGAAGGGAATCTTCAAATCCAGGCTAAGGCACAGCAGCAAGGAGCATGGGGGAAAAAAAAAAAACAACTTGTGCAGCCGTACCCTGGGTCATACCTCTCTGGATAGAAGACTTCAGTTAGGGCTGTCACTTCTTGCCTGAATACAATGACAGGTAACAGCATGACAAAGAGCTCCCTAACTGTAGGTCTCTAAGGAGTACTGAAGTGACTCCAACCCTCTGCCTGGCTGGCAGCGGTCCAGACCGTTCGGGGTAATCGTAGAGAATTTAAAAGCTCTTGACTGGATGATCTTCTGGACACGTGGCCTGATGTGACCAGGGATTGCAGTCGGTGCTGCTTGATTTAGAACCAGTCCTCCTTGCTAATTTTGCAGTACTTGCTGAATCATTGGAAGGAACCCTCCCTTACTTTTACCCTCTTTTTTTTTTTTTAACTTCCCTGACCAGTTTCCCATGTTTCATATTTTTTAAAAAAATTTTGGTTCTTTCTGCACTGTTTGCAGGAGAACGGAGCCAGCACGATCCTACGCGACATTGCCAGAGCCAGGGAGAATATCCAGAAATCGCTGGCCGGAGTGAGTACCCAAGCTCTCTCACCAGCTGGCTACCCGCAACCATTTTTAGCTGTGGTGCATCTCACAGAACTCCGCTGTGACCACTTCATAGATTGTGTGGCTTCTTATTTTTAAGTTAGAGGAGAAGACTAAGGTGTGCAGCGCTGTGTACCACCAGCATAGCTCCATCTGATCAAGAGCATCATTGCTACTAGAGTGCATGCTGCTTACCTGCTTGCTAGCCTGCAGTGTTTTTTAAAACTAACTGGATTTGGTTTAAAAGTCTCCCAGCTGTGCATTTCTTTACTTTTTCTCCAGGTGGAATGCTAGAGTTTATTCCCACAAATCTTATCTAACAAGTTACGAGTCACTGTTAAAATAACCTTGCTGAGTAGCGAAGCACTGAGCTGCCAGCAGGAGTACGTATGTCTCTCTTGGGGTACACTGGGCTGCCACCTTCTCTTTCCTGCTTTGCTTTCAGTTAGGGTATGTGCAAAAAAATGGTATCTTCCATCTGCGGCATCTAGGGAATTCAGCTTGGCTACTAGCTCTAATTCTGGACCGCCCTGTAGAAGTTCAGTCACCTCCTTTCTGGAGGTGTTTTTGTGCTGATAGGTACAGCCAGCACTGTTAAAACTCTTAATTTTTCAACAGGAAGCTGAGTTCTTAAACTAATAAGCGGACTGGTTTCATGAGTGAAGAAAATTCACAGAATACAGCCCATGTGTCTTGATTTCTTACCTCTGCAGTGGGACTACTACATACCTGTACATGCCTTCCATCTGAGGGTATCCATCCATTATCTATATTGATTTGGCCTCGTAACTCCCTCTTGGGGTATTTAACACCCTCAGTTTCTATCTAGATCAGTACAATAACAGGGAATTGAGCCTTTCTCAAAGGGAATATTTCGTATTCCTTCTTAACACAAGCAGAAAGGAGCCATACATTCGGGGTGAGTGCGAAGGAGTTAGGCTAACTGCTTTTCCCCTGGTGATCTCGACACGACAAAAGCAACTTCTGCAACTGCTCATGTGAGCAATCCAAGATACTCAGTGCTGCGGTGGAAACTTGGAAGTGGATGCAGGAAGAGCAGGGCAAATTTGATGAAAGGATGGTGGGAAAGGATTAAATTTGCTTTGGTTAGATTCAGTGGTCCTGAATACAGCATGGGAATCAATGGGAAGTTGGGACATGTGAGTAGTATCGAAAACAAACCAAAAACGTGTGGAGGAGGAAAATGCTTGGAAGCTTTCTAATGCTAGTTTCTTGGCTCAGCATCAGTATTTCAGCCAACAGCTTAGGGAAGATTCTCCTGAACTGGCTCATTTAAGTTTAGATCAGAAATAACATGTTTGGGCTTTCAGTAGAGCCCCTGTCGAAGACTTTTAGTTTGGACTTCTGTAAGGCAAATACTTGTGGAAATGAGCCCCCATCCCAGACAGGGTTGGAGAACTCTTTGCACAGTGTTAAATGACTTTGGAAAGACCTTTTCAAACTGGGCAGGGTCTAGCATGAGCTGCTTCTTCCAAGACCTGCCTCCTTCAGGAGCAGAGGCTGGATAACGGTGAGTAGGGGCAGGAAACCTAAATACAAATCACCTGGCAGTGCTGCTGGTCTACCCTGAAGGCATATTCTCATCTTGCTGAATGGTCTGTAGTTTGCCAAAGATGAGGAGTTTCTTGCCCTGGCCTGTGACTTCTTTATGTGAGAAACATGTACGTTTGGATTGTCCAGGTCCTGCCGTGGGGGAAGACTGGGAGAACTGGCAAAGCGCCAGAACAGAAAATGGAGAATATAAAGTCCTTTTCACCCCTGTGGCACTTGTTGGGGTTAGTGCTGAATATAAAAAAAATGTCATCTGTTGGACTTCTTTTTGTTTGTTTTTTTTTTCTTTTTTCTTCCTGTGAAGAAAGCTTGGTGGGCTTGAGGATTTAGGGTCAGGACTAAGCCTTAAAACAGGAATCTGGGGTAAAAAAAGTGGACTGAGACTCTTCCAGTGAAGGCTTGAAGGAAGAGCGCTGCGTTACTGCACGACTATTAAGGGAAGCATCGTGCACCCCAATCTGCATTGCTGTCAGGGGCATGCCACAGTAATTTAACCTATAGCTGCCGTTCTGCTCTCAAAGCGTGTGGTTTCTTGGATAAGCAGAGCACATGGCAACAGTGACCTCCTTACTGTTTTCTAATCCCATTTGACTGATCATGCCTTACCCCGGCTTATACGATACCCCGGAGAGAGCTCACCTTTCCAGTTTTTTTTCCACACGTTGCCACATCTCTGCCCTGGTACCTGAGGCAGTAAACCACGGTCGGATCTTCTGTGTTAATGTGTGAGTTAGAAAGACTGAGCTGTTGAGAAACAAGTCTGAAACGTCAGCTTTTGTAGCTTGCATTTCTGAAGGGTCATCGTTGATCTCGGAGAGCTGTGCCATAGAGCAGGCTTGACTTTAAAACATGCTTCACCTTTGTTTTTGTGTTTCAGAAAGGTGAATTTATACTGTCTGATCTACAGAGCAAATAGCGAAGCATGTTTTTATAGTCAGGATTTAGTCTTTCTTCCACCTGAACATGCAGAGTTATTGTCAGGAGTCTGAAGAGGCAGCAAGTGAAGAGTTGGTTCTTATAAGAGGGGAAGATGGAAGATTAGTGCCTTTCTTTTGCTGTGAAATTCAGCCAGGGCTGTTTTCAGATCTGCTTCAGCTGGATAGTGGTGGTCTGAAATGTGTGAATGAACATTAGAAGGGTTGAGGCAGTGGTTTGTTCCTCCTGAAGGAGGGTACGGAGCTCTGATGCTGGAAACATTTGTTTGCACATACCTTTCATCCTGCTTTGCATGGTCATCTCTGCTTTAAACAATTTCTCCAGTTGATATCTGCTCAATCGCTAATGCTTTCCTAGATATAAGGTTGTTCCTAGATATAAAGTTGTTCCTGGGTATAAAGTGGGTGTGATACTGCAGCTGGTGGCATTGAGACCGCAGGTGGTGAGAGATCTTACAGCTGGGGACCTGAGGCATGGAAAGGATTGACTTGCCTGAGATCATAAGCAAGTCCAACAGAGCTGGGTGGTGGAATTCTCACTTCCTACACCCTTCCCGGGGGCTGTAATGAAGTGGATGTCGCTGGGTAGGCGGCTGGTGTGGGAGTCCGAAGCTGTGTTATTCCCCTCTCTGTCCAAGCTTCCTCTTACAAAGCCTCTGCATTTGTGCGTTTTCTGCGCGTGGGTTTCAAACAAGAAAAGCTCCCAGAAAACCTCTGCTCTTGCTGAAGTCTTTGGAGACCTCATTCAGAAACACATCGGTGCGCATGGAAGGGTCACAACTTCTGTAGGAAACCAGCCAGGATCCATCCTGCTGCTCTTAGGTGGGGGAAAGCCTCTTCTAGTTCTTCAACATCATCTCCCCACAGTTCAGTTTTGTGTATTGGGCCATGGCTAGACTGCCCATCTTTCCAGAGCACAAGGTAGACCGGCCTGAGGGGAAGGGTGTTGTATCTCTGCGTGCACAAAACAGGTTTGTTTTTTGGTTGAAGCTACGAGTGCTTTACGAGCTCTGGACTGCAAAACCTACGCAGCACACCTGTAACCACGTTTGTAAAATCTGCATGCTCTTCTTTGTAACTGATTAACAATTTGAATGAAGGGAAGAGAGTTGATACCTCCAGATACGTCTTGTGGTGAGGGAAGTGCCAGCTTTCCAGCTGTGTGCGTTGGTTGGGCCTGACATACCCAGAGAAGAGATTTTTCCCTGTAGTTGTCCAGACAGATTTCTTTCAGCTGATATGGAGGAATGTAACCTTTGCCAATTTTTTCTTCCTTATTAGTCAGTGTTCTTGTCTCTGACAAGTACATTTTAGTCAAACTTTAGAGAAGGGCAGGTATTGAAAACACTTAGAGGCTCAGGCTAGATTCTATTTTCTACCCGTTGTAAGCAAGAAGTCCCAGTGTTTTAGTTTGCTTGGATGATTACATTTATATGCAGTCCTTGGTGTGGTTCCAGGCTTGCTGAGTGCTTCTGCTGTGCAAAATATTTTGAATAGGTTGCAGCACTGGTCAGTGTATCACTAACGTGGGTTCAGCGCAAAAACTGTGGCTTAAGCTTAGCAAAAACAAAGGTTTTAAGAGCTCTGACCATGAGATAATGCGCAGGAAGTGACTAAAGTGATGCTCTGGAACTCCCCACCTTTGGGATTTTGAATTACTGTCCTTGGTAAAATTCACAAACACTTGTGTCAAGCTTCCTCTTGGCACAGTTGAGTCAGAAGAGGAAATAGTACTTGGTTGTGCTGAGGAAAAAATAGAGGTAGTGTGTAGCTTAGGTTGGTGACCGCATTTCTAAAAGTTTGAAAAATCCTCACCTCAGGGGAAAGCCCAGATTCTCATAATGGCAACTTTTCCACAATTTTTGAAAGGTGTGGCTTGACCGCCTCCCAGAATTGGGAACTTGGGTCAGCATTGTGCCGCTTATACCGTGCTTTACACAGGCTACAGGTTCCCAAAGGATGGCTGGCCTGCTTTGTGAAGACCTTTAATCTCTTGTTTATTTGAGCTTGGGGCAGGCAACCCTCTCTTCTTGCCAGCGAGAGACGGCTGTGCTCATGCTCACCTTGCCCTGGGGTTGCCCAGGACTAACAGATGTCTCAATTCCACAGGGTGGATTGATCTACATGCTCTGCTGTGCCATGTCTGTGAGCCCCCTCCGTGTTGTAAACCTCCCTTTTAAACAGGCATAAAAAATACAGCACGGAGGAGCAAGTGAATCCTGATTTAGGCTTAGCTTAGCGTGTGTAATATGCTGAATCCGTTCGTCCAGGTGCACAACACTGAACTAGTCGCATGAATTTGGTGGGCCTTTAACCTGCAGGTGCATCCAGGTTGTTAATCAACCTTGCCATTTCTACAGAGACCTCAGTAGCAACGTGCAGCTGAGACATCGCGGAGGGGAGACGGCTCCCTCACGGAGCCACACAGTTATCTGTGCTGCAGCTCCTCGAGCGCCTGTGCTGCCTGTATTTCCGCGTATTGATGGGCAGGCGCGTACTTAAATGCCCCGCTGAGAATGCTGACTCTTCTCTGGGCTTCATTATCTGTATTTGCAACCTTACTATTAAGTTGTCTCACCTGCAGGCTCAATGTAAGCTGGCAAAGGAAGGGTGAAAAGGGAAGGAATTTGTGCATTGGTGGAGCTCTGCGCAGTTCCCTGGGTGCTACGCAAAGCTTTACAGAGAGCACCTGACAGCAATATACAGCTAGGTTTGTATCCTGGTATTTTATACGGCTCAAAAGGTCTATTGAAATAACAAAATACCATTTTTCCATGTTGAGAACAGCTTCACACGGAGCAGAGCATTTCAGAGTCCTCTCACCTTGCTCTTGCTCCCCATAGCTACAGCGTTTCTGGGGAAAATGGCCGTGATTTTCTCAAACGCTTCCTCTAAATGACACAACCCCACAAGGCTGGCAGGTTTGCGGTGAGCTGGAGGCCTCCTGCCAAGCTGTAGATGTTTTTCCTGTGGGACTGCAGGGAGGAGCAGTGCTGACCTATTCCGTGTGAGACTCCAGAATGGCAGCTGACAAGTGTCAAGGTAGATGATACTGCCTCCATTTAGATTTCTCATTTTTGAGGGGTTATATTACTAACAGGAAAGAGAAACGTGGGGGCACGGCTGGGTTCTGTGGCAGATGCTTCCACTAAAGCCGAAAGCCGAGGTTTAAAAGCGGGCTGTTCTGCAGCACGGAACAGGCGTAGCCATCTTGCAGTGTCTGGAACATCCACGGTTGTGCGCAGGATAGCCAGTTGCCAGGGCAAATGCAGACCCTGCTGAAACGTTTGGCTTAAAAACGTGACCGGGGCTTCAAACTGCCAAAGATCTGCAAGCACTTGCTGCTTAGCTGAAGCAACAGGCTGCTTTTGGGAAAAAAAACCCAGCTGTGTATCTCTGCAGGTGACGCAGCTCCCGTGTTTGATCACGAATCAAAAGAAGTCCTT
Organism: Scopus umbretta; assembly: GCA_013400535.1. Taxonomy (NCBI): domain Eukaryota; kingdom Metazoa; phylum Chordata; class Aves; order Pelecaniformes; family Scopidae; genus Scopus; species Scopus umbretta. The sequence goes on along the minus strand of VZTL01056685.1, from coordinate 35,408 downwards.
TTTTCAAGGGGCGGGGATGGATGTGACTATTGCCAGAATCCACGTTTCGCTGAATTAGACCTTGGCCCTGATGGTGTAACTACAACAGGAAGAGGCCAGGCAACGGGTTCATCTGAGGTTTCGTTTTTGTCCTTGGTGTATAAGGCTAGGGCTAGCCTGGTGTGATAAGCCCACCGTGGCTAGCAGCCTCTGTTTCTGGTGGCGCGTGCGAGGATGGAAGCCCGCGCAGGGTTCTCATCAAGTTGTTAGTGCAGACTGGTGTTACGTTGCTTTACTCCTCCCTAGGAGAGGTGCATTAGTGACGCTTTTTAAGAGTCTTGGTAACTTTGCCTG
>VZTL01056685.1:707-24200 GCA_013400535.1 Scopus umbretta | reverse complement strand
AGGGAGACCTGGTGGGGACAGGGACAGCCCTCGGAGGGACCGGGGGGAGACAGGGAGACCCTTCGGGCGACCTGGGGGGACAGGGACACCCCTCAGAGGGACCAGGAGAGCCCTCAGGGAGACCTGGTGGGGACAGGGACAGCCCTCGGAGGGACCGGGGGGAGACAGGGAGACCCTTCGGGCGACCTGGGGGGACAGGGACACCCCTCAGANGAGGGACCAGGAGACCCCTCGGGGAGACCTGGGGGGACAGGGACATCCCTCAGAGGGACCAGGAGACCCCTCGGGGAGACCTGGTGGGGACAGGGACATCCCTCAGAGGGACCAGGAGACCCCTCGGGGAGACCTGGGGGGACAGGGACATCCCTCAGAGGGACCAGGAGACCCCTCGGGGAGACCTGGGGGGACAGGGACATCCCTCAGAGGGACCAGGAGACCTCTCAGGAGGATCTGGTGGGGACAGGGACATCTTTCAGAAGAACCTTGAAGGACAGGGAAGGCTAAAGAGGGACAGGGGGACTTGGGGGGAAGAGGAACATCCCTTAGAGGGACCTGGGGGACAGGGGGACTCTTCAAGGGGACATGGGTGGGGGCATGGACGTGGACAGCCCTCAGTGAAACTTGGTGGGGACACTGGGACACCCTCCAGGAGGACAGCACTCCTATGGACAGTTCCTCAGAGGAGACTTGGGGGGTCATGGTGCCNTCACAGGGACAGGGACAGCCCACAGGGGGTCGTGGTGGGGAGACAGGGACAGCCTTCAGAGGGACCTGGGGGGAGAGAGAGAGAGACGCTTCAGGGAGACCTGGTGGAGACAGGGAGAGCCCTTGGAGGGACCTGGGGAAGACAGGGAGACCTTTTGGGGGACAGGGACATCCCTCAGAGGGACCAGGAGACCTCTCAGGAGGATCTGGTGGGGACAGGGACATCTTTCAGAAGAACCTTGAAGGACAGGGAAGGCTAAAGAGGGACAGGGGGACTTGGGGGGAAGAGGAACATCCCTTAGAGGGACCTGGGGGACAGGGGGACTCTTCAAGGGGACATGGGTGGGGGGCATGGACGTGGACAGCCCTCAGTGAAACTTGGTGGGGACACTGGGACACCCTCCAGGAGGACAGCACTCCTATGGACAGTTCCTCAGAGGAGACTTGGGGGGTCATGGTGCCCTCCAAGGGCTGGGGACACCCCTATCCATGAGGTGTCACCTGCCCCCTGGCATGGGGGGGGGGTTCACTCCTTCCTGCCTGACCTGTGCCACGGGAGACCGTGGCTTGGGGGACCACCCACCCTGGTGCCCGCTGAGCTCTGCCCCTTGCAGACGTCGCCTACCTGCGCTCCGTCCTGCCCAGCACCACGGAGGACGCCTTCTTCGATTACCTGGCCACCCTGGACGCCTCGGAGGTGACCGTCTCTGCCATGCCGGAGGGCTCCGTCGTCTTCGCCAAGGTGGGACGCGCTCAGTACCCTCCCCTGCTTCAGAGGGGCTTTGGGGCCGTGGGCTCCCGCGTCCCCGGGGAGGATGACGTCACCGCCTGGCTGTCCCCGCAGGTCCCATTTGTGCAGGTGAAGGGACCGCTGCTGGTGGTGCAGCTGCTGGAGACCACGTTGCTGTGCCTGGTCAGCTACGCCAGGTAGGGACACATCCTGCTTCGGTCCCCCAGCCGCGGGGGACCACGCCTGTCTCCGCTGTGCCAAACCCTCCGAGTCCCTCTGCCACCTCCTCGCGCATCGGCTGCGGTCGCGCAGAGAGGGTTGTGGAGCCACCCCACCCCACCCCACTCTTGGCTGTGCGCTGGCTCCGTGCTCAGTTTGGCTTGGTGTGACCTGTCCCTTCCAGCCTGGTGGCCACCAACGCTGCTCGCTTCCGGCTCCTTGCTGGCCCGGACATGAAGCTGATGGAGATCGGGCTCCGTCGTGCTCAGGGGCCGGACGGTGCCCTTTCAGCCTCCAAGTACTCCTACGTTGGGGGTGAGTGCTGCCCTGAGGCACCCTGCGGCATCGCAGCCATGCCGTCACCCGTGTCCCCACTCCATCCCTCCTTGCAGGCTTTGACTACACCAGTAACGTCCTGGCGGGGAAGCTCTACGGCGTCCCGGTACGCGGCACCATCGCCCACTCCTTCGTCATGTCCTTCACCTCGCTGGAGGAGGTGCAGCCGCGGGTGAGTGTCACCATGGGGAGAGGATGGGATGGTTTGCCCGTGGCCGCGGTGCTGGCGCCGTGGAGGATGCCACGGGGTGTGCAATGCCCATGTCCCCTGGGCAGGAGCTGCCACCGCTGGCAGGAGGAGAGCCAGTGGATCTCCCGGCCCTGGCTGAGTTGTGGCTGGGGCGGGTGTGCGAGCTGCTGCAGACTCCCCCTGAGAAGGCGAACCGGGGCGAGCTGGCCGCCTTCGTGTCCTACGCCATCACCTTCCCACGGGACTTCCAGGGGCTGCTGGACACATACTGCGTCAGGAGGTGAGGACACCGGTCCCCTCAGGGTGGCTTTGCCACCACGGCAGAGGGGACGGACATGTCCCTCCTTGATTGTTGGCCTTGAAGGAGGGATCTTTCCACCTGGCAGCATCCCTGTGCCTCGCTGTTGCGTGATGCAGGGCTTGGACCCGCTGCTGGACCTGCCCTGACTCCCCGTCCCACCAGGCAAGGGACGCTAACCCTCTCCTCGCCCATGCCAGGAGCGGCTTGCCGAACTTCTGTGCCGTGGCACTGGCCCTGCACCAGCTGGGGTACCGGGCCATTGGGGTGCGCCTGGACAGCGGCGACCTTGCCCAGCAGTCCAAGGAGACCCGCCGAGTGCTCCGAGCCTGCGGTGCTCAGTGAGTCCTCCACCAAACCTGGGTTGGTTGCCACCAATCCCCGGCTTCCCCACCTTGGGCACCCAGCACCTCGTCCTGCCGGGGTGGGAGCCCTCACTGCTCAGGGCGGGTGCTGTGAGCAGAGTCAGGGGTCCCCCCCAAACCCTCGCTCACCCTGCTGCTCCTCTCCAGCTTTCAGGTGCCCTGGTTTGAGACCATCGCCATCACCGTCAGCAACGACATCAGCGAGCAGAGCCTGGAGAAGTTCAGCCAGGAGGTGAGGTAGCTGCTGTCGGGGCCGAGACGTCACCTTGGCTTTCACTGGCACTGCCAAGGTTTGGAATGCGTGGCGTGGACATGAGAGTCACCTGGGACTTTCTCCCTGGGTGGGAACAGAGAGGAGCTTCTAGGCTGGGACAGGCGGACTGACAGACACCGGGCAACTTCAGGCAGAGCATCCTCTGACCTGCCCCATGGCTCTGGTTTTGGTATGGGCTTAAAAACCAGTGGTGGGGCTGGGCTGCTGATGGCCGCTCTCTTCTCTGCTGCACCAGGGGAGCGAGATTGACATCATCGGCGTCGGGACAAACCTGGTGACATGTCCCCTGCAGCCATCGCTGGGTTGTGTTTACAAGGTAGGGGTGGCAGCTCTCTGCCCTGCTTGGCTCCTGCGTGTGGGGCTCCCTGGTTTCTCCCAGGCTTCGTCCAGGTGGGTCCAAGTACCAAAGGGGGGCTCCGGCCCTGAGGGACCCTGCTGCGAGGCCAACATCATCAAATCACAGAAGGGTTTGGGTTGGAAAGGACCTTTGAAGGTCATCCAGTCCAACCCCCCTGCCATGCAGAAGGACATCTCCCACTCGATCAGGTTGCTCAGAGCCCCATCCAGCCTGACCTTGAGTGTTTCCAGGGATGGGGCACCTCCCACCTCTCTGGGCAACCTGGCCCAGTGTCTCACCACCCTCATCGTAAAACAGGTCTTCCTTAAGTCCAGTCTAACCCTATGCTCTTTTGGTTTAAAACCATTGCCCCTTGTCCTATTGCTACAGGCCATAGTAGAAAGTTTCTCTCCATCCTTCTTACAATTCTAGAATCATAGAATCATTAAGGTTGGAAAAGACCTCTGAGATCATCTAGTCCAACCATCAACCCAACACCATCATGTCCTGAAGTGCCACATCTACACATTTTTTTTAACATCTCCAGGGATGGGGACTCCACCCCCTCCCTGGGCAGCCGGTTCCAATGCCTCACCACTCTTCCACTAAAGAAATTTTTCCTCCCCTGGTGCAACTTGAGGCCATTTCCTTTCGTCCTAGAGGCCCTTTTAAGTACTGAAAGGCCACAAGCAGGTCTCCCCGCAGCCTGCTCTTCTCCAGGCTGAACAACCCCAACTCCCTCAGTCTCTTTCCACAGCAGAGCTGTTCCAGCCCTCTGACCATCTCTGTGGCCTCCTCCGGACCCGCTCCAACAGCTCCATGGCTGTCCTGTGCTGGGGACCCCAGAGCTGGACGCAGTGCTCCCGGGGGGTCTCAGGACAGCGGAGCAGAGGGGCAGAATCCTCTCCCTCGACCTGCTGGCCACGCTGCTTTGGATGCAGCCCAGGGTACGCTTGGCTTTCTGGGCTGTGAGTGCACAGTGCCGGCTCACGTCCAGCTTTCCACCCACCGCTATCCCCAAGTCCTTCTCCGCAGGGCTGCTCTCGATCCATCCATCCATCCCCCAGCCTGTATGACACTGGGGATTGCCCCGACCCAGGCGCAGGACCTTGCACTTGGCCTCATTGAACTTCATGAGGTTCACATGGGCCCAGTCCTCAAGCCTGTCAAGGTCCCTCTGGATGGCATCCCTTCCCTCAAGGGAATCAACTGCACCGCTCAGCTTGGTGTCTTGTGCACATTTGCTGAGGGGGCACTCGATCTCACCATCTATGTCCCCCTTCTTGGAAAGAATGGTCATGGGACCGCTAGAGCAAGAAGCTTGCAGGCAGGAGGAGGCAGGATGGTCAACTCTGAGGTGCTTTGAGGCTTTTTCAGCTGGTTAGTTATCAGTGGCCTCCCCACCAAGCGGGTACGTGCATATAGAGAGGACAGAGCTCATCACTTTCCCCAGCACTGGCAGGAACTGGTACCTGTGACAAAAATAAGGTGCCCATCCCCATAACCCCCTTCTTCTACAGCTGGTGGAGGTCAATGGCTCCCCATGCCTGAAACTCACAGAAGACGAGGAGAAGATGACGATCCCAGGGACCAAGACGATCTATCGGCTCTATGATGCTGCCGGTGAGTTGGAACACCCTTGCCATGGGGCTGCCCCGTTGACCTGGGTTCCCCTCTTGCTCCATAACCCTGTCCCTTGTGTCCCATGCACCCACTGGCCCCTAACCTGGCACCCCTGCAGGTCATCCCTTCATGGACCTCATGGCCCTGGAGGAGGAGCCCTTGCCCAGCGCAGGGCAGGAGCTGGCAGTCCATGTCCTGGGGCAGCTTGGCTCGGCCAGCAAGGTCGTGCCCACCACCGTGGAGCCCCTCCATCGCACGTACTTCAGAGATGGCCAGGTCAGGGGCAGCTCTGCCTTCTGGTGCTGGGTTGTCCTCCCCCACATTGGGTGAAGGACCAAGCCAGGGTGGTGATGTCTTGGCAGTAATGGCAGAATCGAAGGGTTAAACCCCAGCGTTCCTTTGCATCGGAGATGTCCCCTGTCACAACAACCCAGGTGCCACCCTGGACATGGTGGTGTCGGAGTCCAGCCGGCTCCTTGGGGATTGGGGCTGGGTGGCCAGCACCCCACATGGACATGGTCATGCATCTCCATCCCACAGGTGTGTGAGCCGCTGCCCAGCCTGCTGGAGGTGAGGAGCCACGCGCAGGCGTCCCTCAGCCTGCTCAGCCCTGCTCACCGACGGCTCCACAACCCACAGCCCTACCCGGTACGTCTGCCATTTGCCAGGCACCATCGGTACACGCCCAGGAACCCTGCCCGGCCCCAGTGCTCTGAGCAAAGCCAAGCGTGGCTCCGCCGCGGAGCTGCAGCGGTGTGCGGATATGGGGCTGCGGTCACCCCCTGGAGAGCGCGTGCTCACCGTCCCCTCTCGCTCCCGTGCCAGGTTGCCATGACGGAGAGGTTGCACCGCCTCCTCGCCGAGCTGTGGCAGGCCAGCCAGTGAGGGATCTGCTCGCCTGCCACCCTGTGCCAGCCCGCAGCGGGCACAGCCCCTGCCTGGGGCCGTCTCTTCCTCCGCGCTCTTTTGAAGACCAGCTGATGAATTGGGAATTAATGGTTCTAACGACATTGCTGCTGATCTGAGAACTCTGCAGGAACTGCGTGTTCAAAAAATGTGTAGATGTGGCGCTCTGGGATACAGTTTAGTAGGCATGGTGGTGGTGGGGTGATGGTTGGACTAGATGATCTCAGAGGTCTCCTCCAACCTTAATGATTCTATGATTCTAACTCGAAGCTCTCCCTGGGGTCCCAGTAGCAAAGCTGGGAAGAGTGGGATGGGGCAGGCAGAGCTAGGAGGCAGCTGCCCCCATGTTCTCTGGAAGCAACGGTCTTTGCCTGCCCACCTCGGTGGCCCTGCTAGCCCTGTGCCTTCTCCCGTGGCAGCGCTGCCCACCTTGGTTGCCCTGCCAGCCCTGTGCCTTCTGTGGTGGCAACCCATGCTGAAGCTCCTCAGTGGCCCCGGAGGCCAAGCCTTGAGTGCGCAAGAAGGGGTCCACCACAGGAAGGGTGAGCTTGTTCCCCAACCCACGTCCTGTGGGACACCTGTGGCAGATGCACTTTGCGCTTCCTGTTCTCAGATTTGGCTCTGTGGCCACATTTTTCTCTCTTTCCATTTTGTGTGCGTTCCCGTGGTAGGGGGGAGGCCGGCTCCTGGTTGATGAGGCCGGCTCCTGGTTGATGAGGCTGGCTCCTGGTTGATGAGACCGGCTCCTGGTTGATGCCTGCACTCTCTCACCTGACATTCATAGAGGAAGCGTGGCACTAATCCCTGCAACTAACTTCATCCTAAGCAAAAAAATTAAATAAAGGCCTTTATCTACTACGGCTACGGCCACGCCACATGGCTGCCCTGGTCCTTCAAAACACTCATTGCCTTCAGCTTGACCGTTTAATTCAGCATCCTTCACTGAGGTTGGAATGATAACGCAAGTGCTGACCCATGCACCCAGCAGGTGCCTCTCAGCCCCATTTCCTGGCATCCTAGGACCCTAATTCCAGCAAAAACCCCTTTGTAGCTCCACCGGGGGTAGGTCTCCCGCCCAGGCAATGACTGTTTGAAGGCTTTATCAAAGCAGGGTCAAGAAAACTTGTTGCATGGAATGGTTAAAAAAACTGCAGACTGAATCTTTTGCGAGACCTGCCTATTTGCTCTAATCCTGCCCAAATCTGTAATGGGGAGACAGTAAATCTTTTCTCCTGAGCTTGTAAGATGTACAGACCCAGAATTGAGCCACCCATCGGCCAGGTCAAGAGGGAAATCCCCAGCGAGATGTACCTGCACATCTCCAGGCACCAACTCTCCGCCTGCACTGCACATCCTCCTAGGAACAGCCATGGTTTTAGATCTTGTTTAGATCTTTGCAGCACATGGTGCTGGGGGGGGGAGAAAAAAAAATTAAAAGAGCTTAACGAACAAGGCCTGATGGTCTTGTTTCTAAAAAACCCAACAGGCTGGACCTCCCTGTTGCAATGCTCCAGTTGTGGGCACTGTATCACACGCAGCGTTTCAAGAGAAGGAAAAAAAAAAAAAAAACAAACTCCAGGAAAACCAAAAGCAATTTGCTATTAAAACTTGCATTTTTAGAGCAGAAGCGCCAGAGATCTAAGTGCCCAACCCCCAGCGTACCTGAGTAGAGATTGTCCCGAGTTCTTAGAAGAGAAGGAATGAAGCACAACTTTAGGTAGATGAAGGCAGACAGTGAGACAGCAGCACCCCCCAGCCCTCTCCATGGCCACAGAGGATCAGCCAAGAGGTCGGTCGGTCAGTTCACAAGCGGGAGCAGGGCAAACCCATCCCCGGGATGATCCGTTGCTCCATCTGCCACCATCTCTCCTACCTCTAGACAGACTCTTCAGCTGCTGGTGCTTTGGCTTTGCCTAGGACTGTTTTGAGTATCTCCAAGGATGGCTACTCCACCACCTCTCTGGGCAACCTGTGCCCAGGGCTTGACACCCTCACGGTGAAGAAGTGTTTTGTGATGTTCCAAGGGAAGCTCCTGTGTTCCAGTTTGTGCCTGTGGCCTCTGGTCCTGGCACCACTGAGAAGACCCTGGCTCAGTTGTCTTTGCACCCTCCCTTCAGGTGTTTATAGACATTGCCGAGATCCCCCTGAGCCTTCTCTTTTCCAGGCTGAACAGTCCCAGCTCCCTCAGCCTTTCCTGTTAGGAGAGATGCTCCAGACCCTTCATCATCTTTGCGGCCCTTTGTTGGGCTCTCTTTGTCTCTCTCATACCGGGAAGCCCAAAACTGGACCCAGTACTCCAGGTGTGGCCTGATCGGTGCTGAGCAGAGGGGAAGGATCCCTTCCCTTGACCTGCTGGCAACACTTCTCGGAATGTAGCCCAGGACATTGTTCGCCTTCTCTACCACGAGGCCACCTCGCTGCCTCGTGGTCAACTTGGTGTTGAGTCCCAACTGCTCAGCAAGGACCAGCTGGAAGCTGAATCAGACAGCATTGCTCTCAAAACATTAACTGCGAGTTAGCAATTTGGGTTCATCACACACCAGCTGTCCTTTGTAGCCACCACATACAGAAATAAGGGACACGCCAGAAAGCAGATACAGCCACCAAGCTGTTGAGGTCCCACTTAGCATCACAACCCTGCTGTCAGCAAGGAGGATCTTAATCCACTGGTATCGCGTGGCCCAAGCCAACAGGACCGATACAAAGCTGCAGGCTGTGTTATTATAATTACTGCACCCTGCATTGGAGAGGAAAAAAAAAAAGAGCAGGAGGGAGATCACAGCTGCACATCTGGGGCTGCTGGATGCGGCCCTCGAGGTTGTGGTGTCCTGTCAGTGCAATCTGGAACCTGGACAACCCAATTCACAGCAGCGACTCCCATTACAGCTTCCCACTGCCATGACAGCACGCGCTTAGTGGCAGAGAACCCCCAGTTTGCAAATTTATTTAACTTAAGGAGTACCAGTTCCCACCCAGAGACCCTAAACCTTACTGCAGTCACAGCAGAAAATCTGAGTCCTTGGGGGTTTTTTTTCCATTTTTGCCCTTGGAATTCTGTTAATTGATCTTTGGCACAGATCTGCAAAGCAGATGGGACAGTAAGTGCTAAAAGTGAGGTTAAAACACCCGGTGGTGTAGCAGTAGTGAAGACTTTGCAAAAAAGAGGAAGCATAATGAGCTCATATGCTGTTCCTCTGCTCCATCTTTCTTCCAGTTTTGTTCTTTAGAAAAAAAAAATAGGTATTTTTAAAGCATCTTTGCAGCTCAAGGCATCCAATTAATCTCATGGTTGAAAATAAGGGATGGTGGATAAAAGTGCCAGAGTATTAGTGCTGGATAGGGGAAGTGCAGACAAGCCAAGGACCCTCATCCTGACCCATCTCTTAACCACACTGGTGCAGCTCACACCTCTTGGTTTTCTCACTCCTCAAGTCCATGTGAGGATGTCTTACGCAGGCCGAGACTGTGGTTTCCTCGTGCTCTTTGCAAACCTGAGGGTAACTGCTCATGTTTTGGTTTGATGCTGGTCCTCAGCTTTGGAGGGAAGGGCTGGCAAGGGAGAAAAGGATGTTGGGGAGGACTCTGCGGTAGGGCAGAGATGCAGAGTGCCTGGGGAGGAAGGAGGGTGGAAAGGGAAGGTAGAAAATGAGAATGAATTTGAGTGTAAGTAATTCAGAGTCCAGGTCTGCCGGAAGTACAAACTATCACTCGTTAAGGCCAGGTACAGGATTTAAACTCAGGCAGGCTGACGTGGATAGCTCGACACCAGACACTGGAAGAGGTAAGAAGAGGTAGAAGTGCAAGCTCGGTGCACCCAGACTCTGCTGCTTTCACCGATTATGAGCTGCAGGGTTGATCCAAGCTCACTTTTCCGACGCCTTGCTGCTCTGCGGCACCAGCCCAAGGCAGTGTCATTTGTAAAGCGCCATCTTCTTGCTCTGGTACATGTACATGTAGGCGTCGCAGAAGAGGCGCTTGGCCACTCCATCCATGTCCCGAGGTTGCTCCAGGGCGAGCACAGCCAGTGGCAAGTCCAGGTATTTGGCAACTTCAGGACACAGCGTTACCATGGGAATGTTGAAGCCGTTTTCATCACCTAACCCAGAAAGAAGGAGAAAAGTCCAAACCAGGTCCCAAGGGACGAGTACCTATAGCTCAAGCAGATACCATCACGCTCGACAGTAACGTAACGCCTTAGCCGAGAGATCTGGAGGCCAACAACAAAGTGGGGAAGGACAGGAGGACGGTCCTCCCCCACATGGCAGCCAGTACCCAGCTGGCTCGACAAGTTCCTTGTTTGAACACAGCCAGAGGATGAAAGCACTAGGAGGAACTCGCACGTGCTTGGCCTGGCCATGCTCTGCTCTGGGGTCTACTTAAACGGTCACTGTTGAAAGCAGGGTCCAGAGAGAGCGTAAATGGTGCAGGGGGCTTCAGAGGAAAAGGTGAACTGACCAGGACCTACGCAACGAGCATTGCAGACCCTTGCAGGTGCCCACCGCGCAGCACCCAGCCGCGATCGAAGCTCCGAGCCCACCACCACGTCCTCACCATGCCTGTCAGCCATGCTGTCGAAGAACATCCAGTGTTCGTTCTCGGGGCCGTATTTCACAAAGGAGACGTAATGACTGGTCTCGATGCAGAGCACTGCGAAGAGCTCCATCTTCTCGCGAGGGACCTGCTGGCTGCCCTGGGAGCTCCGGCTGCGAAACTCATCTGGGACGTGCAGCCTAGTTGGCTTGTGAGCTTTGCGTCGGTAGTGGGAGTGAACCTGAGGAGAGATGACGGGGTGGCACTGCTGAGCGGACAGAACTGAACCTGGCCTGCCACAAAGAGGAGCATGCAGGGGTCAGACCCCCAGTTTATTCCCCACTGATCTGAATTCCATGGTCCCTGCATGCCAGGGAATGACGCTGTGCCAACAGGTTGGCAGCAAGAAGCTGAGTAAGAGCCTGCCACCCTCCAAGAAAGTCCAGAAAGCTGTAGGAATGCTCCTGGCTCCTGGTGAGACAGCGTGGAGGGCCCAGCACTCCATCTGTGCAGGATCGGTGCTTATTTAGGCTCTGTGTAAGCAGAGGGTTCAGTAACCTGTGGCACCTAACCCCGCTGATGCGGGCGGTGGGATGGATGCTCAGGAAGGGGCCCCTCTGTGCCCAACCTGAACGGCTGCAGGGACACCAGGGGAAAAGCAGGTATTTTGGGGGGGTTCAATCAGCTGTCAGCCAACCAAGGCAGACTTTGTGAGCAGCCAAAGAAAGCGAGTACCTGTCTGGAGCAGGAGCTGCAGAACTGCTTCAGGCCCGTAGCTGCAAATACTTTGTCTTTGAAACACTCCGAACACTCCAGGGTGGCGACGTCGCCGCACACACAGCACTCCCTGGGACCTACAGGTGCAACAGGGGTGAGAGAATGTGTCTTTTCCAGGTCTCACCTGAAATCCAACTTGTCCTGCCAAAACTGGTGTTCCAGGAGGAAGAATCACACCACGATCCCACCTTACATCAGCTCACAACCCAAAGAGGTGAGACCTGTCACCTGGTCGCTCAGAGTCCCAGCCGGCAGCTTTACCATTGCCCAACAACTTACTGTCAAGCAGCAGATCTGTTATATCCAGCTCCAAGGAAGGGATGATTTTGCTGAACATTTTATATTCCTTCCCAAAACGTGGCATTTGGATAATGAAGCAAGATGGGATCTGGGAAAAGAAAGGCAAACGAGTTACCCTGCCAGAAGGGACAAGCCCCAGAGACTCTTCTCTCCATATTGCTGCTGGGAGTAAAGACTTTCCGCTCCGGTTATTCATAAAACAAAATGGCAACAGGGAAAGCACAGCCCTCTTCCCAGGTCACGCTCGGATTCCCCAAGACCTCTCTCCTGTGGCTGTATCCTGCTGCTTTGCAGCGTTAGATATAAGACATACGAGACCCACCGCAGACTCACTGGCAGGCACAGGTACGTTGGAAGAAGCAAGAAAGAGGCAGCAGATAGCAGCGTAGGCGGAAGGTGGGCTCACCTCCACTAGCTTCAGATCAGAGGACAGGAAGGAGTGTTCCACTAACTGCTGCACGTCGGGAACCACCAGATCCTCCTGTTTGTCCATAAAGATCTGGTAACAGTAACAGTCCTGCTCCTTCTGGCCTCCTGACCTGCAAGGAGTGGTCACGGGACTTGTTTACGTGGCACCACGAACATCTGAGCTCCCAGAGGACATACTGGTTTTGTCCTGCAAGAGCTTTTGGGCCCAAGGCACCAAGGGCTCCCGGGTGCAACACTGACACAGAGCACTTTTGCCACCCAGAAACAGTAAACACATGTCACGAGAGAAGGCTACAAGTACTGCCTTCAGTCTCATTATCCCTCCACGGCATCACATCCTGCTCTGAAGAGCAAAACTCGGTTTCTCCTCGTCAATGTAAATATTAAAAAACATTTCAGTTTTTTGTTTTTTTTTTTTTTAAATCAACTGCACTATGGCACAATCCGCAAAATCCTTCTCAGATGAAAGATGTGTTTGTAACTGCATACACAAAAGCCACAGGGCAAAACGCGGCGCATTCAAAAGGTGCGTTGCGTGCAGAAGATCTCCCACAGCCCCTGCATCCCTGAGCCAGCAGAGAAAGGATTTCCTTCAGATGACTCTCTGCAGGGGAGCTGCAGTACAGAGTCGGCTTTGTGCTCAGCCTTTCCGAGTACTCCACGATCTACGGCTTGACTGACGTCTCAACAAAGGAGCACAGAAATCCAACAATCCCCTTCTATGCTCCTGAACAGCACAGTTATTTTTGGCTTCCTTCAGCCTCTCATCCTCTTTGTAGAGTCCTGAAAAACTGCGAACTGCATCCATGGACTGTCTGTTTGAGAGGCTGCAGGACCTGAGCCAGCTTGACAGTCAGGACACATCCCAAACACATCCAAAGGCTGTCAGCTACTGCTGGCTCTGCACTGAAGTTGGACACTGCGTTTCTCAAACCACTGCTGGCCCTCGCTACGGATCAGACAAGGTTTTTATTGTCATTTTCTAAAGGCAGCACCGCCAGGGAGGGTTTAGAATCGTCTTTTCCTGGATGCGTCACCTGGGACAAGATCACAACGAGCAAGTTCACACGGATGGCAGAGAGGAGCTGCACACAGCTCACAGCCTGTGCCTCCAAAGCCTCGATGAAAAGGTGCAAGCGACACCCGGGGATTGTGAGGTGGATAATTAAGGAGCCTGGCCTGGGCAAATTGTATGGCTTAGATATGGAAACTTACTGCAGCTTCAAGAGTGGCTCTATTCCCAGGACCTGATGCATGATGAGGTTGAGGAACTCCTCAGGATCTGGAAGGTCAGAGAAAGGCACGGGTCACACCACACCAGGAACGCGGCCTTGCCCCACTGCATCCAGAAGGCAAAAGCTGCCAGATGAACATGAACCAGCATTTTGTGAACCTGGAATCTCTTCTTTTACTCTAGGAAAGGAACAATTGGGCTAAAAGCTGAGAGCACTTGGTTAATGCATAAATCCTAGGGTGAGCATGAAAAAAAGAAAGCAAACCAGCCCTCAGATACTGCACTCTTACAAGCCGGGCCGTCACAGCAACACTATCTTGGAGACCTTAACGGACAGTTACTGCTAACACCGAAAGTATAAACTCACAAGTGAAATCGGGGGCAGCTATGGAAATTCAAGAAATTGAACAGTTAAGCTATCCCTGGCTAAAATAAATATACAGCAGTACAAAACCCAGGTGCTGTTCACTGACAAGATACCTGCTGTTTCTGGACGAATCAATGCCACTTGTTTACTAGCCAGGTACTTAGAGGCTGTTGCAGTGATGTTTGGCATTGGTGTAATCCATTTCCTTGTTGCAAACTACATGGGGCCTCGCTGTGCCTGGATGGGAACGTGGTGATTGCAACCAGAGACTGGTGGGTCTCAGCTGTAGGTGTTTTCTGTCTTATTTTAACCCGACTACAGTCTTTGAGGAATCTCAAATAACTGATCAGAACTCAAAGATGAGTTGATCTTGGCAAAATGATAAATCAAGCTGCATTGTAGCAGGGACATCAGGTGTGGAATGGACTTAGGGTATAATTCGAAGTATAAAGGTCAAGGAAATTTCTCTTGTTTAAATTCTGTTCACACAGATCTTCCTCTCCCCTCCTTGCAACGGCTGCCACCAGATAGAGACCCAGCAATTCCTATCTTTCCATCAGACTTCAGGACAAATTTCAGTTGAAAAGCCTGTAGAGTTTTAAAAGCTGAAAGTATTTTACACGTGCATTTTGACATAAACGAACAGCACAGCATGCATATTAATGCACACGCCTGGGAGAAGCATACAATGAAGTCGTGGGCCCAGTGCCTGGAGGCGGCGGCGGCGCCCGGGGCAGCAGTCCAGGGGAGGCCCCAGAGGGCACATTACCTTTCTCAGCGTTGGTAAAGCTTGAACACTGGCCCTTTTCAGTGAGCTGCTCCCTCAGGTGCATCACGCTCCCAGCCCTGACGAAGCCAGTCCTAGAAACAAGAAGCAGTTGCAGACGATCTCTCCAGCGTATTTAAATCATGGAATCATAGAAGGGTTTGAGTTGGAAGGGACTTTTAAAGATCATCCAGTCCAACCCTTCCTGCCATGGGCAGGGACATCTCCCACTAGACCAGTCTGCTCAGGGCCCCGTCCAACCTGACTTTGAACGTTTCCAGGGATTGGGAATCTACAGCCTCTCTGGGCAACCTGCTCCACTGTCTCACCACCCTCACTGGAAAAAAATGTCTTCCTTATCTCCAATCTAAACCTACCCTCTTTGAGTTTAAAACCATTGCCCCTTGTCGTGTCACTACGGGCCCTGGTAAAGCCTCTCTCCTTACAAGCCCCCATTAAGTGTTGAAAGGCCACAAGCAGGTCTCCCCACAGCCTGCTCTTCTCCAGGCTGAACAACCCCAACTCCCTCAGCCTCTCTCCACAGCAGAGCTGTCCCAGCCCTCTGACCATCTCTGTGGCCTCCTCCGGACCCACTCCAACAGCTCCATGGCTGTCCTGTGCTGGGGACCCCAGAGCTGGATGCAGTGCTCCAGGGGGGTCTCACCACAGCGGAGTAGAAGGGGAGAATCCCCTCCCTCAACCTGCTGGCCACGCTGCTTTGGACGCAGCCCAGGAGACAATTGTCCCATTTTTCATCTACCAGGATCCCCAGGCCCTTCTCTGCAGGGCTGCTCTCAATCAGATCTCAGCATCACGGAACGCCCCAAGGCTGCATTGCTGCAGCCAGTGCCAAGACACTGGTGCGCAAGGAAGACGGTGATGTCTTATGTTCAGTCAGCTCTCCACACCTCTCTTCCACTCCTCTCTAGGGAGAATGAGGAAAGAACCTGGTATCTTTCATACAAATTCCAGAGAATTTAGCTCTCATGCCATGGTCTACCCTCATCCAGCCTGGCACTGCATACTGCCTTTAGGACTAGCTGCTTCTGAAAGCAATGCCCTTGCTTCATCAGCTCCAGGGTTCCTCCACAGAGGTGGTCTCAACCCCAGGAATCCCCCTTTCGTCCTTTCACTGCGAACTACAGCTCACAAGGCTTCCTTCCGAGCAGGAGATGCAAGCACATGCAGGAGTCGTCATGACAGCCTCACAACCTGGGGAAGGGAACAACTGGAAGAGAAACCTGGTATGAAGACCTCTGGATGTGGCTGGCAGGAGAAAGCCTCCAGGTAACCCTTTCCCTCAGTGACAGGTACCCTCTGGCAGGGCAGCAGAGAAGGTATGAAGGCAGATGGATGACTTCCAGGATTCCTACGTATGTTACTCACTTTCGAAGGGGATTAACAATCTCATCCCGTAGAATGCTCTGGACGTTCCTGTCACACAGTGGGAAGGGCTTGAAAAGCATGGAGTCCAGCACGGACGTACAGGAGAAGAGGCTGTGAAAAGAGTGTGCTGCATAAGCCTGATGGGTCTGCAGCAACAGCTAGAACCAAACCGTTGTGCCTGGTGACAGTCGGTGGCTTTTACTTTCAACAGTCCGTGCATGCGGTTACAGACAGGTGAGTGCCAGTGCGTCTCCGCAGTGAGATAAACCACATCTAGTTTAATGAACACTGGTAGTAAGCAAGGAAACAGCTCGGAGAGAATGAAATCTCATACTCTGCAGCCAAAACCGCTCATGGGGGGGCACCACTGAGTCTTTTCCTCTCCAGACAGTGCTGCACAGTGAAGCTCCTGAGCAGTTTCTTTGAAACGTTACCAGCCATTACCTCCAGTGACAGAGTTGGCACGGTCCAAGTCCGGAGAGCTACGATCTCTCACCGCCCATCATGACAGACACACGGGTACCTTAGGTACTCACGAGGGGTATTTCAGGGCCTGAGAACCTACCAGATTAGGAAAGAGATCAAAAAGCAGCAAGCCTCGAGGCCGCATCTCCACACAGTTATATTCTGCTCTATACCGGGTAAATTTCCAGCCAACTTGGAAGTCCAGGGGGAAGCGCTGCAGTTTAGCGCTCTGCCCGACTGAAAAAGCACTCGTGTAATGAAACGGCACCACCCAAGCAGGTCCTTACCTGAAGAGAGCTGCGTCCATATAGCAGGAATTACAGTGGCCTTGGATCCCCTTCATCCGCCCTCGCAGGACATGCACCGCTGCCTCGTTCCTGAGGGGAGGAAAACTGTCTGGAGCCTGTGGAAGAACTTCTTGCCCTCCTGCAAGAGAAGCAACAGAAGCAACTCCCTTTAGCTTCCCACCTCGTCTGGGCCAGCTCTGCCCTTCCCCGATGCCCGAGAGGTCTGCTCCGCTCAGAAGTCAGCACCACACTCTTCTGCGCTGCTCCTGCTGGGACTCAACCATGCTGGGATGAAGAATTGTCTCTAGTAATACATCTACTGGAAACCGAGACAAAACCAAACCACGTTTTGTTCACCAGAGACACGCCCTAGGAATCCATACCGCCTCTGCCATCCTTATGTCAAGTATAACAAAGACAAAAAGAGCTACAAACGAGCTGGTGCTGTGTTCTATGCAGGTTTGGGATCTCTCTGTTGAAAGAACTGTGACCCCAGTAGCACGGGGACCAACAGGCAACTGTGCTGGAATAGCCTCATCCCGCTGAGCACGTCTCCTTAAGCTTCAAAAGTTGGCTTTCTCAGTTTCATCTTTTCTGGTTTCTTCCGCGTTCTCCCCTTGTAATTCAATCCCCTCTTTTCACCGTGTCCTCAAGACATTCTTCCTTGTCCCTACTCCTAGTTTTTGGGCAATCCCTACAGGAATCCTGTCTTCTCATTTATAGCGATCTCATTTACGGTTTCTAAATGGCTAGTTCACACTGTCTTCTCTGCTCTGGAGGAATTTCTTCCCATTCAAAGGAAAATACTGCCCTGTTCTTCCCTGCGCCTTCTTGCAAACGTCTTATCGTCACATCGAGGTCTACATTAAAATTCATTTAATCATCTCTCCCTTTCCAAGCTCTCCCTTCTTTCTCAGTCCCCAGGTGGAACACCATTATCACCTGACATCCCGGCCGTGGGCCTGAGTTATCCCCCCCAGTTCTCCAGAGCCACGCGCTTGGTCTGTTATTTGCGTAACATTTAAGATACGGTAGCTAGGCCAGGCCTTGTAGCTAAAACACTTGTCCGCGTTCAAATCTCAATTACATGAGACCTTTTCTTCAGCCCTGAAAACCACAGGCAGAAGAGCCCTGCCTTGCTTGCAGCCTTCACAGTGCCTTGCAAAGACTGTTGCTCTGGACTTCTGTTACTCCCCAACATCTCCTGCCAACCTCCCCTTCTCCAACACCTTCATGCCACCGAGGCCCCATTTTTAGAGCCACTCACAATATATTGCCCTATATTCAATGCCCTAGCCTACAGTTATCCCTGGTATTAACTCACCATCTCTCCCACTTGTGGGGCATTCCCTATAAACACCACCAGGGCAACCTCAGCACCCTTAAAAGTGACATCTTTTAGAACACTCAAAGAAAGCAGAGAATATGAAACGGCCGATGAAGACACTGCTCACGAGGCTTCTCCATGGCGTCTCCTGTCCCAGCACGGCACTGTCTCCCTTCTCCTCAGAGAACTTACTATAATCCATGAGTTTCACGTCACTGTTGCACAAACACTGGAAGCGAACGTCAGGCTGGCAAGACTGCAGCTTCACGAAGAGGCCGCGCTTTGGAGCACAGTGGAAGTAGTATTTGCCCAGCCATTCGCCAGCAGTGACACCCTTATCTTCATCCTGGGAAAAGAGGAATTGAGGAATAACACAAGAGCAGGCTTTCTGCGAATGAGCCATTTAATGTCTTAAGAGCTGTACACAAGTTTGGTCCCATTTTNCCCGGGTCCTTTTCCCCCGAGCACCTGTCCAGCCGCTCTTCCCCAAGCCTGTAGCATTGCATGGGGATGTTGTGACCCAAGTGCAGGACCCGGCACTTGGCCTTGGTAAACCTCATACAGTTGGCCTTGGCCCATGGATCCAGCCTGTCCAGATCCCTCTGTAGACTGTTTTCATTTATTCTGGTTATGTTTTGAACCTATTGATGCCACTTGCAGGACTCACAATTGTTCCATCCCACATTCCAACAACATTGCTCTAGAAAAGAGCAAACCAACCCTCATAATCATTCTGCACGCTCTCCTCCCCAGCCTAAGGGAGAGAATAATTGCATGCTTGCCCTTGCAGCTCACACTCTGATACATCAGAGGCCCAGGTCAGCCACGAGCCGATGGTCTTCAAAGAGAAGAGCAGAGGAACCAAGACCTGCCCATTCTGATATACAGTCTCACAGGGGGAAAAAATTTTGCTCCTTACCAGTTCCACTCCCGCCATTTTGTACTTAATTTGGGGCAGGTAGCCCAACCAGCGGATGATTCCTGAAACCTGATTTCCCTTGTCCAAAGTGATCTGGACCATGGAGTTCACTTCCAGGGATGAATTCCCACTTTCGCACTCCTCACCGCTCTCGCTTATCTCTCGTTTCATTTGGTTTGGGTGTCCCAAGCCCATGTCGGACTCAAACGGTAAAAACAAACCTAGTGGGCAATGCAAAAACGTCAGGTGAGGTAGGAAGTCAACACTTAATGACAGACACCTCTGGATCTCACCTAATACCAGGTCTCTTTTGAAATTATAGACCACACGGACAAGCATGAAGCCGAGCACCAGAGACACGAGGTGCAATTCCCAGTGATATGGCCAAGCTGGTCTAACAGGCTGAGGGGATGATCCTGCTCCGTGTTTCCCTGCTCGAGGCTGCACACACCAGTGCCTCGCTGGCCCTGGAGCTAATCCAGCCCTTCACAGAACCACTTCAGACTACTGAAAAGGCAGCAGGAGGGTTATTTCTGAATTATTTTTCTGCCTTTAGTGAGATGAATCAACTCGGTGAAGAGTCTAATGATGGCTCCCCTCAGGCTGGCCCTGACAGCCGCTCGGTGTCTTTTGATGGCAACAGAGAGATTCCACTAATTTCTTGTCTTGCCCAGTAACTCGCACCATCGCTGCTGGCATCCGTGCCTTTCCGAGTTTGTCTGGCATCAGGATAAGGCTCCCGCTCCACCTTCTATAGCTAAATTAAAGACTTTAACCAGTGGTGCCTTCTGCCCCAGGAAATACTTCTGCACTGCAATCAGACTCTCTCTTCTTCTCCGGATAAATGGGGAGACTCAGCTTTAATTGCCTAATGCAGAGAACCAGAACTCGAGACTTTTCTATGCACCTTCTCTGCCTCCTGAACGACTTAACTGGGCCTAGCTGAAGCTTTTGTTGGACTTGCAGCTCATCAGTACGCTGCGGAGAAGAAATAAGTGCTAAATCCCCGGGAACGTACACAGGGCAGGCACACCTGACGACAACCTACTTTGCAAGCTTTCCTTCACAATAGAGTCCATAGGGATTTCTCTGAAAATGTCAGTTGTTCCTTCTTCTTCCTGAAAGAAGAGAAAAATCTATCAGCCAAATGCTTGATCAGACGTAGGGCATTCCGGGAATACAAACCAATTTTTCAAACAGGCCTGGAAAGTTTACGTGTAACCTTGTGTCCCTTTTGGACATTCCCTCCACTTCTCTTTAATGTCCCACCATAACGTAGTTTTTTAAAAAAAAAATAATTAAAAATCTCCCAAACCCAAGAAAAGGCAGCAAGACTGCTCTTACCGGACAAACTTTAACGAACCATTGGGTTCCCTCCCTGTAAACTGCCATCGCTATTCCTTTTGTGAGGACCTCATCCACGTAGAAGCTAACCGCATCTCCCACTTTCACAGGAACCCCCTCCTCCGTGTCCGGTTTTGGCTTCTGTTTCGCATAGTCGTCATCCGGCACGGGAGGAAACTGAACTCTGCTAAATGGCAGGAAGATCCCGCAGTTCCGCTTACACTTGAAATACTCAGTGCCATGGTAAGATCCGTCGCTGCGCCCTCTGTTTTCACCCTCGCCCTGAAAACACACCAGAAAGGCACGTTACGTACGCAAACGTAAAGGGAAAATAAAGCAACTTACTTTCTCGGCCGCTTTACCTGTAACTCCACCCCGAAGAAGAACGGAGACAGCACAGCTGAAGTGTTTTTGTAAATGCTCCCGATGTAGCGGATGATACCAGGGAAATGTTGCCGGTCGACCTCCACCATCACTTTTTGGCCTGGCACGGCCCGCAGTGCTGCTTCAAGGCTCAGCCTCTCCAAGAAGTAGTTCAAACGTTCGTTGTGGCTGCTGACGGCCAGGAGGAAGACGGCCATCTCCTCACGCACAGGCTGAAGGATTTCTATGTTTATCGTGACGGTGGAGCTGTCATCCAGCATGATGACTTTCAAGAAGCAAGCCGGGGGCCTGTCATCGGAGAAGTTGCGCAGGTAGCTTCTCTCACTGCAGAAGCACACGTTCCCGGCTTGGAAGTACTTGCTGCCATAGGCACAGTCTTCTGTCAGGATGTAATAGCAGTTTCCGTCCCCTGCTGAAGGCAGGAGGCTCGTCATTGTCATTCCCCTGGCTTGTGAGAAAGGAAAGAGTCACACCAGTGAAGATACATGCATGATATCACAGGATCTCGGGAGAATTCAGGTTGGAAGAGGTCTCAAACCCGACCCCGCGCTCAAAGCAGGTTGCTCAAAGCCTCACCCAGTTGAGTTTTGAGCATCTCCAACGACAGAGATCCCACAGCCACCCCGGTCCCTTGTTCCAGTGTTTGATGACCCTCATGGTGGAAAAGAAAAAAAAAATTCCATCTAACCAAGGTTTCCCACGTTCCTGCTTGTCCCCGTTGCCTCTTGTCCCCTCACCATGCATCCATGGATGAGTTTGGCTCCGTCTTCTCTACTAAACCCTCCCAGTAAGAAGTAGCGAAGAGCAGCATCTCGTCTGTCCTGTTCTCTGCAATGCTGTGCAGCCAGAACAGCCTCATTAAATTCCACCTCCTGCTTTCTTCTCATATTTACTTGCAGGAGTAGGGCAAAGGCTAAATTCTGCCTTTTAAAAAGTCTCTAAAAAGGGAGTTTTAGTCTGTGACTAGAGCTCTTCGATGCTGTGTTCAAGCACGTGAATATTCAAAACATGCGCAAAGCACCTACTGCATTACTATGCTGAGGCACTAAAGATCACCATCTTCCAAAGCAAATACACTGGAAGAAATTCAAATCTCTGGAATCAGAAGTGCATTTTTGTGCTTATTTTCAAGTCGTGTTAAAGTCGCGTTAACTAAGTTTTCATACAGTTTTACCCCTCCGCATCTCACTTTTGACGGTACCACGCGCAGCCAGGACCCAGACTTTTCGTCGCAACATAAAAAACAGGTGAATATAGAAACTTCTTCCTGCAGGTGGACAGGACAGGCTGGCCCAACCTGGCCAATTCAGAAAAAATAAGAGGCATGCCCGTTTCTAGGCCACGGAGGAAATTAAGAAAAAAAAATTAAAAAAAGACGTTTCCACTATGGGCTACCTGGTAGAAGTTTCTTAAAAGGTCAAAGTGGAGAGAGGAGGAATTGAGCAAATGCAATTAAGGGAAGTAAAAACACACTCGGGGCATTGCAGCAGGAAGCACGAATGCAGCTGTTTGCATGAAAAATAAACGGGTGGGTCGGGAGGAAAATGTAGGCAAGAGCTCGGACAGAAAGGCTGCGCAGAGCTCAGCAAGGCGGAGGGCGGCGTTACTGGGGACTTTGCTGGAGATTCATAAAGAGGAAGCTCATTTTTTTTAAAGTATGAGGAAAAGATAAATCACTGCGTGTGCCGGAAAAAATTACCCAATGCCTGATCAGATCCTGGAGCTTTCCTTGCGTTTGGGCTCATCGTGGCAGCTTCCTACAGGAGCCGTCTCCCTTTCACTCTTATTTTTTAACCTTAGCGGGCGGGAAGATGGCTCAGAGGCCTGATCCAAATGCTGCTGTACTGCTTTTGGGCGATGTTCCTTCGCTGCGGCTGAAGGTCTGGTCTCAAAACGGAATAACCCTCCCCAGAAAATCAGGCATCTCCTCAAGCAGCGTCCGCTTGGGTCTGCCAAGGCGGCTAATTTCCCGCGTACAGGCAGAGATTCAAGAACCGAACGCGCGGCACTGAGGCAGGGCCCGGCGATGGTGGTACAAACCACGCTCACGCTCTTCCTTCTTTTTACGGAGGGACTCCCGCCAGCAGAACACCAAATCCGCAGGGGACCCAGCGGAGTTCACTGCGGGATGACCACCTCGAAGCCACGGGGCGCTATGGGGGTACGCGGGAGTGGCGAGCCCCCCTGCTTTGCCATAAGCAAGCTGGGAGGTGACCGCAGGCTGGGGAGGTGGAAGAAATCCCGTGGCAATGCAGCAGTTCCCTTATTTCCCATCCCCGCAACTCGCTGCTGGCGTTTTATAACTCTGCCGGCGGAGCAAAGGCTTGAAATTCTGTGATTTTTAAAGGCTAGAATTGGAGAGTAACATTCTGTGTCCCAACCCCCCCCTATTGCATCTTCCTTTTTCAGGACCTCAGGTTTATTTTATTTCTGGGTTTTTTCTTTTTTTTTGTGTGGTGGTTTGTTTTGTTTTGTTGGTTTTTTTTTTAATAAAAAGTTCTTTCTCCACAAGGAATACTATAAACATCACTGTGCTTTAAGTGCTGTCAAAACAGGAAAATTAGAATAAAACATTTTCCTCATCAAAAAATGAGACTAAGCCATTTTCCTCATTTCTTCCTTATTAAAAGAGAGGATAAACTGTTTTCCTCACGTTTTCCTCATTAAAAAAACCCCACGAACAAGCCGTTTTCCTCATGTTTTCCTCATTAAAAAAGACCCACGAACAAGCCGTTTTCCTCATAAAGAAAGCAGAATAAGCCGTTTTCCTCACGTTTTCCTCATCAAAAAAGAAGAGAATAAACCGTTTTCCTCACATTTTCCTCATCAAAAAAGAGGATGAACGATTTTCCTCATGTTTTCCATATTAAAAAAAGAGGATAAACTGTTTATCCTCACGTTTTCCTTATTAATAAAAGAGGATAAACCGTTTTCCTCATTTTTTCCTTATTAAAAAAAGAGGATAAACCGTTTATCCTCACGTTTTCCTTATTAA